>CM069860.1:13151634-13359134 GCA_036172795.1 Pelodytes ibericus | reverse complement strand
CCTAGAGGGTGAGAACAAAATATAATATTCAAAATTAAAAAAGGGGCACCATTCAACTAGCTACATTGGTATGTTTATTATATAAAACTATTACTAGGTAAAATATATATATATAATGTTTTTATTTGATGGTAAAAAAAAACTCCAGTGGGGTAGATTTGGTTTGGAAGATAGAGAGCTATATGCTTTGGAGCTTGGGTGATGCTCATTTTTTTTTTGCTCCTGCTTGCTGGAAGATCTGGAAGTTCTAATTGGCTGTGAAGACACTAAGACAGGGGCCTGGTCGAAGAGGAATTCAACCTGGATTCCCATTGGATAGAGTGAAGACATAGAAACATAGAATGTGTCGGCAGATAAGAACCATTCGGTCCATCTAGTCTGCCCAGTTTTTCCATAAGACATAATATCTTCCCAGCCAATAGGAATTTCCACGTCAGCAAACACTTTTAAGAATGGTTAAGTCTGAGGAAGACAAGCACATTCTAAACAAATTGGAGCTTTTGAAGCAAGAGTGAGAAAAGAGGTCCATTTAAAAAAAATGATTTCACTTAATGTTGCATTAATCTATATAATATTTTATTGACGTATAGCCATATAAGAGGAGAGAAGACACAAGATGCACAGGTGCGTAGGGTAAAAAAGGGAGGACACTGAAAAAAATCGGGAATTTTTTTTTTTTATTATTTATTGTACATATTCTTTTACGCTTTTACATGACAGATCATTTTCCCCAGTAAGATATATTAAAGCCTCTCAGCACTCATGAAATACAGTAATATCAATGTAAATACTGTATAGAGCTAATAAATCACTGTGATGTGAGACTGCCGTTGGCGTGTCAGATCTGCACACGTGTTATTGTATTAACCTTTATGGGGGTGGGGGAATCTGAGCTTTCCTGGAAAGGCTATATCACAGCTTAAGGGGGCTGGATACTGAATAAACTGTTGTGTGCTTGTATTCTGACAGGTGTGTGTGGAGTTTGTAACTTGCACAAAATAAAAAAAAATAAAAAAAATAAAAAAAAAAAAAAACACTTTTTGGATAATGGATCGTTTTTGTTTAGCGGATTTCTAGATATTGCTACAAAAAAATCCAAATGGGTTTTGCCCTACGATTAGGCAGTAAGTGTAACCATCTTGGTATGTGCACAAATTAAGCAGTATCTGCAAACAGTAATCCTATAGAGAGAAAAATCACACCGGCGCCATAAGTCTTATATCAAATAGTCCATTTGAGAAGACCCACAAAACAATACCAAAAGTTTTGATTTTTCACATGAAAGCTTCCATCCTGAAACCTTACGCTTTAATCGGGATCTTGGGATCGGTGAGCTGCAGACCCAACGCGTTTTATGCATTACCATGCACAACATCTCCGATAATGCAGGAAGCACATAAGTGTGGCTCACAGATTTTTCTGACCCCCTCATATAAATGATTCCAGCGCAGTGTTTTGCGGGTTCAAGTATCGGGATGGGTGACACTTTTCAATAAAGTTTTAGTATTTTGTATATTGCTCTTCCTCTGCATGTCATACTTTGTGAAACCTTGCAGAGGTGACTTCTCTTGCTGGCCGGTACAGATATGTAAGTTGCACTAACTGTGTGCCAACAAAAGAAAGATCATTGACACGGCCATCTCTTTCGGTACATAGAAAGCTGAAGTTAATATGTATTGAGTGGTTGGCCATGTACATATTGCATCATTTAATATGGAAAAGTTTCAGAGCTAAGTTAACCTTTATGAAACATTACTAAAAATTAATAAGTAAGGAACAGTAAGGTCTAAGGAGAACTCCATATGTTCTTATTTGATAAGACGTCCAAGTATTTTAAAATGTTACCAAATTGGTAAAATTACCGACAATTAAAATGGTAACTTTATTCATAATGTGGATTTTTTTTATTTTTATCATTTTTAAGTAATCCCATCAGAACTGCCATTTAATTACAAGATTCTTAAGACACACCTCTGGAAGGAGGTGGAAGCTGAACAATAAGTAGTATCTGTAAGAATGAGAAGGCAGGAGGTGGCGTTCTCCAGTGTTTTAAATGTCACACTATTCAAAAAGTCCCATATAAAACTATAGAAAGTTGGCGGGATTTAAAATGGAGGTGAAAGAGATGCTGAACTAGGAGGTCAAAAAATAATAATTCTGCCTCGATTAGAAAACAGAAGTCAGTAAAGGGGTTACCAAACTGGGATGAAGATGTCAGAGGTTCAAGCCAGCCAATCGGAAACACAAGGATACTTTACTATTTTTTTTTTTTTTTTCTAGAGTGTGAAACGCGGTAGGCCGCTCTGTGGGCATGCCGAATTTTTGGCGTTACACCGGATGGTGAAAATGAATCAATGTACTGCAAATAACTGTGTGTGCAGTCCAGTTACCAGGAGAAATGCTGCTTATTATTACTTTTTCAACAAGTTGACATGATCTGTCCCAATAGGAAAGTCTGTGAAGAACGTATAACGTGGTAGACAGTAGAAACACTATTGCGAGTCTCAAAGGGAGGGGAAAAAAATGAAAAGAAACTTTTTTTTTAGGACGTTCTCGACTTATCGTAATAAAAATCCAGAGGTTGGTCTAAGACACAACATGTTCGGCGACCCCATACTTCTTTAACATTCTCAAAGTTATAAGCCAGTAAAACAGGCTCCACAGGGATACAGAAATGGAAATTCGATTTTCTCTCCTCGAGCCATACGGTCACTTTAAATACTATTGGCCCCCTGGCTGGTTGGCCAGGGGAAATGTTGTTGTAATAGACTGCATTTACTGGAAGTAAACACTTGAATGGACAGAGCTGTCTAGCTGGTTGGCTGGCCCAGTGGAGTGCTACATTACAGAGGTTTGCTGTAGTATGTATTGTATTTGAGTAGGTGAATGGGTAGTACCTCCTGGGATTCATGTTAGGAGACATTGTATGCCTTGGTTTCCAAGTATCACTCAGTAATTCTCAAGTGGTGCAGTTGAGTAGCCTTTATGAATGCTGAATACATTTACATAACATGTATTCACTTCTCAAACCAAGCTCCGTAATGATGTTGACTTTCATTGACATCACCAGGACTGAATGGGAATCGATTCGGTGCTGGCGGAATTTTAATTTAATTTAATTTTTTACGTTTTGCTTCTTTAACAGAAGCAATAGTTTAAAAAGTAGTGGCACTTGGCCTTTGAAAAACTGTGACGTTTACAAATCGGCCACTCAGCTGATCTGGCAAGTGCTTAGGGCAGGGCTCGACATATTTCAGGAGTCAGACAACAGCACATCAATCACACAGACACAGTCACACACACACACAGTCACACAGACAGACACAAACACACACACAAAAAAAAAATGAATCTCCCAATATGGCCCCCCTCCATGCAGACTCTCTTCACTTGTCTTCCTGCTGAGCGTCGGAATGCCATGTGTGTGCAAGGGGGCAGAGACTTTGACCCCCCCCCCCCCTGCGCTGCACACATTAAAAAAAAAAAAGTTTTAAAAATTGATCCTGACTGCAATGGGGCACCCTATCTCTAATTTGCCATGGCGAACTGACGCCCAGGATTTGTCGAGCCCTGGCTTAGTGTTCAATATCGCTTTAAGAAATTAAATCCCCATGGCAAGCCTAAGAAACCAGAATGAATATTAACAATATATTACTGATTGTTTCAATAAAGTAGGATCCTTTAGAGAAGGGGTCTGCAAACGTTTTAGCAATACAGTCTTTTTTTTTTTTTACAAAATCATAAATCAAGAGAGATTCTGTGTTTGAATGTACCTGTGGGGTCTCCTGTATATAACCACAAGGTGATGCCTTAAAAAGGAGACATCTTTAAAACTCATTTTTTCCCCCGCTTACAATACTGCTAACACAATGTCTCCATCCTTTTTCATTCTGTACATTTGCAGTGTCAATGATATCTAGGTGAAGCAACTCATTAACCAAGCTACGTGGCGAAACAAAAGTCTAATATAAAACATTATATAACGTTAAATATTCAACAAGAGTCTGTACGAACTGAATATTCATGTCCCTATTTAGTAACAAAATGTGTTACACCTCTGCTTATAAAAAAAAAAAAACAATATAGGAAAAGAGGTTAGTAGATCTCGGTTAATGATCGGATAATGATTCCTCATTACCTTGTGGCACTTGTAGTAATACGCCAGCAGTTGAGGCATCCGGTCTATCTCGCTGAATACCTTGACAAACATCTTGGCCTGATCTGTGGGTGACAAGAAAGATGACAGACATGAACAAGCAAGTTTGACAACATCATTTTGCGATATGTTCACTTAGAAGGTCAGTTCCATCTAGTTAGTTTTCTACACATGGCACTTGCGCAAATGTGAAATGCATGGGGACGGAAGCATTTTTCACCCTCCGGGTACGTTGAGCAGTAAACCAAATGTTTTAACGTGTCAACAGTGTTCATCTCTGTGAAATACACGTATTTTTCAATTTAAAAGTTTACAAGTTCCTCCTGAAGTTTAAGGGTTGAAAATGATTACAGGGGCCCTCTAAATTCAGGGACTTATAGTAAAGGGAGGACTTTAAAAAAAAGATAGGCAGGAATGTTGCTATAATAAATGTAGATAAGACGCGACCCACTGACAAAAAAAAAAGTCAAGAAAAAAAAAAAATCAAGAGAAACAGTTCCCACAACTTGAGAACGAAAATGGTAAAATAATGGTGAAACTGCTTAAGAAAAGAACGATAAAATATAAAGATATAGGAGATATAATGAACAATATTTCAATCAACAAATAAATATACACAATTAATACATAAAATACAAATGATTATTAAAAGGATTCTCTGGGAATTGTAAAGGGTTTTACCCAGCACAGTAAATATAAACCGGTGGGGATATAATTCACAATATTTAAATCAATAAATAAATATACACAATACAAAAAATATAAATTATTACAATAGAAAGATTCCCCCACAAATTGTATAACCCAATACAGCTTCCAATGGATCCTTTTAATGGTTAGAATTTATATTTTACGTATTAATTGTGTATATTTATCTATTGATTAAACATTGTGCGTTATATCCCCACTGGTTTGTATTTTATCTTTCAGATAGTTTCTTTTATGGATTTCACCATTCTTTTAGCAGGACTGCTGCAATGTCAAGAACTCTTATACTTTCTTTCGAGGTTTCAAGAGATTAGAGAGGTTGAGGGATGAAAACTGATCAGACAGATTGTTTTCTTTTTCTTTACTGTACATGATGCAATGATTAGCTAAAAACACATTAAAGGGAATCAACACGGTACAGGAGAGAAGAAGAGGTGGTAGAGGTTAACACAGTGAAGGCGTATATACATGCATGGGAAAGCTATAGTAGATATAAGAAACTGCAGGAAAAAAAAATGGCCAGACTGAATGGTTCTTATCTGCCGACGCATTTTAAGTTCGAAAATATTGTAGGCGGCACTGTTCCTTTAGGTGCAATGGCAGACACTGGGTTCCAGGCACTGGGAGTACAGATGTGCCCATGCAAAAACAAATCATATGTATCCCTCTGCCCGCCCCAGGGAGTCATAGAAACATAGAATGTGTCGGCAGATAAGAACCATTCGGTCCATCTAGTCTGCCCAATTTTCCTGAATACTTTTATTAGTCCCCCGTTCCCGGTCTTATAGCTAGGATAGCCTTGTGTCTATCCCACGCATGCTTAAAATCCTTGACTGTGCTTACCTCTACCACTTCTGCTGGCAGGCTATTCCATACATCCACTACCCTCTCAGTAAAGTAATACTTCCTGATATTACTTTTAAATCGCTGCCCCTCGAATTTAAGACTATGTCCTCTAGTTGTGGTAGTTTTTCTTCTTTTAAATATACTCTCTTCCTTTACTGTGTTGATTCCCTTTATGTATGTAAATGTTTCTATCATATCCCCCCTGTTACGTCTTTCCTCCAAGCTATACATGTTAAGATGCTTTAACCTTTCCTGGTAAGTTTTATCCTTCAACCCATGAACCAGTTTAGTAGCCCTTCTCTGAACTCTCTCCAAAGTATCAATATCCTTCTGGAGATACGGTCTCCAGTACTGCGTACAATACTCCAAGTGAGGTCTCACCAGCGCTCTGTACAATGGCATGAGCACTTCCCTCTTTCTACTGCTAATACCTCTCCCCTATACAACCAAGCATTCTGCTAATACCTCTCCCCTATACAACCAAGCATTCTGCTAATACCTCTCCCCTATACAACCAAGCATTCTGCTAATACCTCTCCCTATGGAACCAAGCATTCTGCTAATACCTCTCCCTATGCAACCAAGCATTCTGCTAATACCTCTCCCTATGCAACCAAGCATTCTGCTAATACCTCTCCCTATGCAACCAAGCATTCTGCTAATACCTCTCCCTATGCAACCTAGCATTCTGCTAATACCTCTCCCTATGCAACCAAGCATTCTGCTAATACCTCTCCCTATGCAACCAAGCATTCTGCTAATACCTCTCCCTATGCAACCAAGCATTCTGCTAATACCTCTCCCTATGCAACCAAGCATTCTGCTAATACCTCTCCCTATGCAACCAAGCATTCTGCTAATACCTCTCCCTATACAACCAAGCAATCTGCTAATACCTCTCCCTATGCAACCTAGCATTCTGCTAATACCTCTCCCTATGCAACCAAGCATTCTGCTAATACCTCTCCCTATACAACCAAGCAATCTGCTAATACCTCTCCCTATGCAACCAAGCATTCTGCTAATACCTCTCCCTATGCAACCTAGCATTCTGCTAATACCTCTCCCTATACAACCAAGCATAATGCTAATACCTCTCCCTATGCAACCTAGCATTCTGCTAATACCTCTCCCTATACAACCAAGCATTCTGCTAGCATTTCCTGCTGCTCTATTGCATTGCCTACCTAGCTTCAAGTCCTCTGAAATTATTACTCCTAAATCCCTTTCCTCAGATGTTGAGGTGAGGACTGTACCAAATAGTCTATATTCTGCTTTTGGGTTTTTACACCCAAGGTGCATAATCTTGCACTTGTCCACATTAAGTGTCAGTTTTCCACTGCTCTGACCATTTTTCTAGTTTAGCTAAATCATTTGCCATTTGGCTTGTGTCCTGTAGACACAGACATAAAAAGCAGTAAGGACTAACAATGGGAAGGAATACAGGGAAACCTGGGCTGATAAGGCTGTGCTGAATGACATACTGATCTGGGATTGTGTTACGGGCAGATTAGGACGGCCAGGCTGATAGCTGCCTTCACAATATAAAAGTCAGACTGCCATCTTATTCTCTGTAACATGAAGCAAGTTAAGCCTCACCCTTAATGTCCCTTGGTGCTTGTGTATTGGAACTGTGGAGACATGAAAATGTTGTAAAGTGCAACAGTGCCACCTGCTGCTCAAGATCGGCATGACACATAAAAATAGTCAGACCAAACTGCAGATAAGAACCATACGGCCCATCTACTATGCCCAAATTTCGGAATACTTTCATTAGTCCCTGGCCTTATCTTAAATCTAGGATAGCCATGCATGCTTAAACTCCTTCACTGTATTAACCACTATTACTTGTGCTGGAAGGCTATTCCATGCATCCACTACCCTCTCGGTAAAGTAAAACTTTCATTAGTCCCTGGCCTTATCTTATATCTAGGATAGCCTTATGCCTATCCCACGCATGCTTAAACTCCTTCACTGTATTAACCTCTACCACTTCTACTGGAAGACTATTCCATGCATCAACAATCCACTCAGTAAATTAATACTTTCTGATATTACTTTTAAACCTTTGCCCCACTAATTTTATGCCCCCTTGTTGTGGTATTTATTCTTCTTTTAAATATAGTCTCTGTGACCCACCACCACAAATTTAAGCCAATCTGTTATAGTGTGAAATCAGTGTTGTGCTTGTTAAAAGGGATCCTCCAGGCATCAGACGAGTGCATCTAGTAGTGTTAAAAAAGTAGATTGTTCAGGATTTTATGCATATTTAATTTTAAAGTGTCTGCTTTACTATGTACTTATACATTTTTATTTTCTACAATGAAGTAACCCTTTAAGAATTGACCAAGGTTGTTATAAAGCTGTACTTTAAAAAAAATAACTTTGTAGGGATATCACCCAAGATACACACAATAAATAGTAAAATTATTTTTCATCCCCGGAAGATTACAGTCACTCTAGAAAAGAAACACATGGATTTGCACAGGAGAACGCTATGCATAAATATACTGGCACCACATATAGAATATATCCATTCTATGCTCTCCAGTCTCACTGTAAAACACTGTTTAGGTGACAGAGACTATTCAAAAGCCAAGTTATTTCAGCCAAATTAAAGCCAGAATCCTCCTGCTACTGCCTTTTTCGTTTTTCCATATTGCACTTTCTGGCATTTACCTCTGAGGAAGCCCTGTGCGTAGAAACACTTTAGGTGTGGTGCCTATTTGGCATAGAACGATTGTTTTAACACCATTGTTAAGTGTATCTTTTTATTGTAAATTTTTATTTAACATTATATCTTGTATACAATTGTGTTACTGTATAAGCCTTTGTTTTACCTTGTTTTTAGCCATTAAACTCTTGATTTTTTCCACACTTTGACTTTTCTGTATTGTCTTCTAGCTCACACACACACCAGTTTTTCAGTACTTTCACCTTTTCTCCTGTCTATGTAAGTGTTCAGTAACGAGCTCTCAGGTTTAGCAGTTCTATTTTTATTTTTCTCTGTACCCTTTGCTCTCGTTACCATTGGCACAGACCCACACCAACCGCCAATTATATCCAGTATTGCTCTCGGGTTATGACAAACGTACTTAGCATAATAGTTTCAATTATTGCCTGTCATGCTTTCAGGAAGGTACAATGTGTTCCAAACATCATGGTTTTAATGTTGTACTTTTTTTTATGACTATTGTCAGTTAAGATCCAACAAGCTGCCAGCCAGGGTAAAGTCATTAGAGGAACTCTCATCCATAATATGACAAAATCCCATTTTAACATACTCCTAGTGTCGCCTATAGACCATTAAAGCAAATATATAGTTTAGGAGCAAAATAAATTTTAGTATCCGGTCATGCTGCAGCACAGGCCGCAAGGAAGTGTATGGTGAGTCTGCGCACTCACCTGACATACTGTGGAATCAGCCCCTACGCAAAACATCCCCAGGCTTAGCACATGCCATTTAGGCAACAAAAAAGTCCGTTATTTATATACATTGATTAAAGAAAATGACTTTCACTGGCAATAAGGCACTTAATGTGATTTTGGTGCCCACAATTTGCTTTCTTGCACGAAAGCCACATCCATAAGAAAACATATAAGATAAAAGGGAGGATTTTGAATTCTTCAAAGCCTATGTTGCGGGGATCCTTCTCCTATGAAACCTCAAAAGAGAGCAGATTATGCTCTAGAACAGGTGTAGGCAACCTTTGGCACTTTCTAGATATTGTGGACTTGAACTCCCATAATGGTGGCATAGCATCAAGGGATATGTAGTCCACACCATCCGGAGTGTCAAAAGGTTGCCTACCCCGCTCCAGGAAATGTGAAACTATTTTTAACACATGTATTATATCTTGTTAGTGTATTCCTACCACTCTCGCTCTTTTTGGAGAAGTTATTGAAGATCCTAGAAACAGGTTCCCCTGCCTGGGAACCATGTATGGTATAACTTTCCCCCTGATCAAATAGGTCTCATTTTGTTTATAAATGTGAACCGATTGGCAGTCTCTAAGGAATGAATACAGTTACACCGTACCAAAGCCGCTACGTTCTTACCGACAGACTGGCTGTTGAAAGCGGCTACGATCTGGGTACTGCAAATAGCCTCCAGACGGTTCTTCAGAGCCTCAAGATAGAGGCATTTCTCAGAGTAGTCTGGGGTATCCACCAGCATTGTGAGACTCACCTGCATGCTGGTCAGTTTCCCTGAGATCACAGTAATGTTCTGGAGGTAAGAGAAATCGATTAGATAAGGAGTCCTGAAGTCTTTTCCTGCATTTACCTTTCAGCTCTTTTGTACTGATAATGATAAGTGCATTACATCCATTTAAAGTGAAGAGTGTGTTCGACATAAAAAATGTTTTAAAATGTAATGAACTTTTTTTTTCCTTTTTTTCTTTTTTCAACAGATGCATATTATCATATGTCATCCCATTCATTTCAAAGCTGAACCGGGCGCATAAAAACAGTCAGTAAACTCCAAGAAACGCGAAAAGCATAAAATAATGGTTTCAGTTCACGGTCGCCACCTCTGGCGTCACAATGAACAGGAGCTTAATTGTAATAAAGAAGTTGAAAGGGGCGACTCAATAAGCATCGATTTAGCCAGAAGGCGGTGCCAGATCAGGGCACAAAAGCGAACTGCGGAGAAATCCAAAGTTCGCCTACCTAATATGGGCGGTTACGGCAGGAAATCATCAATCCGATGGATTTCACATACTACTAAAGGATAGTAGTAGCAGTACTAAAAATATTGATATACTATTATATCGTGTTATATATTTAAATAGATTATTCACATTAATACAGGCATTTTTACATTTTAATAAAAAAAGTTATTATTTGATGTTAATTTTATCTATTTTAACGTATCTTTTTATTTTATTTTTACAGATTAAAATTTTTAACAAGTTGTATTTTCAGAGAGAAGTGCCTTGTGGGGCTGTTACGTGACAGACGGTCCAAGAGAAGATAATGAACACCTGATCGGCTATTGTTTGGGAAGGGGAGTCTGGGTATATTAAAAAGTAACCTTTATTAGGTTGTATATAATAAAATAAATGATAGCTGCAAAACTGCCACCTTTCAGTACCACCAAAGTTGCGTGCCACAAAGAAAGTATATACAAAATAAGGAAAATAATTAAAGGTCGTGTGGAGGGCTTTAGCCAAAAAATGTTGCTAGTGGAATTTGTTTTACCCTATTAATTCCCACTGCCCGGTTGTGGATCGCCCCCTATTGGTTTGTAGGAGGTATACTTAGTGGCTTGCCTCCTTTGCTCTTATCTTACATTTGTAGAAAGCCGGACTTTTAGGGAATGGGGTGTTTTTGGCCATATTTAATTGCTGCGTTGGCCTCAGTATGGCTCCATATCGCGGTATAGCTTCACTATGTTTGTCCGTATTTAAGAGTAACATGTAGGTGTATGTCACCGTTATCCACCTCCTAAATGTTTAATCAGGACAGGTTTACAGTCCAGGATTTCAGGGTAGTCTGAGAGTATTTTTGATCCCCCACTGTATTGTGCTGTTACACTAAGTCGTGGG
Organism: Pelodytes ibericus; assembly: GCA_036172795.1. Classification (NCBI taxonomy): domain Eukaryota; kingdom Metazoa; phylum Chordata; class Amphibia; order Anura; family Pelodytidae; genus Pelodytes; species Pelodytes ibericus. Next base: position 13,347,875 of record CM069860.1, on the reverse strand, counting down.
AGACACTTTTATACTTGACCAGTAAAAAGGTGTAGCCAAAGGCAGCAACCTACGAACAATTAAGTTTGACTTTGTCTCAAATATAGCTTTGATCTTTTCGCCTCCCCTTATTTTCAACAGGGAAGATTCGAACGGGGGGGGGGGGGGGGGGTTCGAAGTCTGCTTGGTGTTATTTCTTTACTACATACTAGGTCTACACACATGGAACTGTGAACACTTGATCTAGACATAAACAAGCACATTTTAGCAATGCATAATGCAAGATAACAGATGGTACTCTAAAAACCTAAATGCAAGCTCCATCCAGACAGAAGACAACTTCTGTCTGATTCAAAGTTTGCTCAAAAGTATTTGCATCGCCTTTGGAAAATCCGAAACCAGAGTACCAGGCGGCAGTGTCACAGAGCTGCCAGATGCTCATCAGCTCCACAGCTATTGGTTATGTGCAACATGATTGGCAGGCTCACACACCAATGACTGTCGCTCGACCATCTCTCTATGGTGTTACTCTGTCTCTTGCAAAGACTTGGAGGTGAATTCACTTTTGAACAGTGGACAATCAGTGCACCATGCAAAAGGTAGTTTTAAATCAGGCAGAAGTGGGATTCTGCCGGGTGAAAAACACACCTGAGGCTTTGGTCCTTAATTAATAGACAAAACAATATGTACCTGAGTTTTAATTGTTTCTTCTATGTCTGCGCTTAAAGTACTCCACTTATCAGCTTCTTGCAAGGAATCTGCTGCCAACTGCATCCGAGACTTTACTTTATCCATCTCCACCAAGACCTGGACAAAAAGGACAGTAATGTCATGAGGGACTGAATTAATTCTTAGGTTGACTCTGGTGCACTGGTGCTCACCTGCATAGACTGAGCGGTATCCTGTTCAAACTTTTTGATATCTTCTTTCACAAGGATCATCTGCTCCTTCAAGAAAGCCGCCTCCTGGCGTAGAGCTTCCACGTCGCGCAGCACCCGTGGCATGTTCTGCAAGGCCTGGTGACTGCTCTCTGTCAATAAAGCACGTTGTGTCACTGGCAGGTATGGCACATGTACTAGAAGGGTGAGGAGTTAGCGGCAATACTACAGTTACCTTCCACTGAATTGTTCACTTCCTGTATGAATAGCTGCAGCTTCATCACCAAGGTCGCTGCATGAGAATCCACCTTTCCAGGAGCATCCTTCTGCACGGATTTAAAAGCTGTGTTAACCCAGTCTTTAACCTCAAAGTCATCAGCGAGAAACCGGGAGAAATCCATCGTGGAGGATGTAATCCCGACAATGATCTGCAGAGTAGGAAGAAGTACTTTAATCACAGCGGTCAGAGCCCGACATTGTTCACATGAGTTATACCAAGTAACCTTCCAGACAGTGGTTCACAAAAAAAGTAGATATAAAACTGTTTTGGGGAATCACAGCATCGATAAGGTTGGACATGAGAGATTTAGCCTTTTGGGGCAGTCCCTTCAAGGTGCACTCACTAAGTCCCATGTTTTAGGTAGGCAGGATATATGAAGGTATAACATCTGAAAATAGAGCCAAATAGTAGGCACATCACCACATGATACCATTATTGCAATACACCACCACTGTCCATTACTAGCTTTGTCCACACACCACTTGTAAGCACAGTAACCCCAGGGGTCGCCAGTCCAGTTGCATTGGCAACAACTATACTTACAAGTGGTGTATGGACAGTGGAGGTGTATTGCACTGGTGGCATCATGTACCCACTATTTGGAGCTATTTCCACATGTCCCTCCCCCTATTGTGTCCCTAAAAGTAGTCAGGGACCAGAAATTTGACTGATCAGTTGCTTTATAACAAATTGGTGATGGGCAATGAAATGGTTAACCTCCTGACCGGTCTCAGGGTCTGCTGAATTAAAATGTTTACAGATATACGCCTCAGATCTTACTAATGTGTAGGTTTACACGTAAATATAAGGCAGGGTTGGCATGTCACATTATCATAATATGTCAACATTGATGCACATGGAGGATGTGACAGGCAAACATACAGGCCTTCAGAAACAGCGCCGCTTCATGGACAGAGTGAGGAACTGCAAAGCTAGGAAGTCACACCGGGCACTTGACCGTCCACCGATGTCGGAGAGGGTAGAATCGGCTACATTTCCGGGTTGGCCACGGGAGCCATGGTGACACGACTCATGACATCACTTCCTGTGCAGGCGCCCCTCGGAATCACTGGACGCTCATATTTAGTTCCGGCCCAAGAGACTTCCTGGTAGTTAGCTGGTCTCACCACGTCCACAGTGGAAAGGGTTTCATGGTGACCTGGCAGGGGGCTAGTGATTGATTTGTTATAGGCCAGTGATATAGCTAATGTCTGGCACTGTTGTGAAAGATATTTCCCACAACCCTCAGCCAGCCAGCTGGAGAAGTCTTACAGAAGAAAAAAAATTGTGTTGTGTGACCAACTACTGCAGTTAAATAATAAAGCCTTCCAATGATATGTTTAATTAAAAGGACTGTCTGGTGCCCAATATGCATCTTCAAAACATTAATGTGCTTTCAAAGGACTTTAACCCCTTCGTGACGTTAGGACGTACTATGCCGTCCTAATTTTAAGTGCCTAAAAGTCGTTAGGACGGCATAGTAATAGCCACTCAAAGTGGCCTCAGATGACAGGTGGGATCCCGCTGCAAGTGCCTGCAGCGGGATCCGAGAACAGCTCATCGTGGGGAGCCGCGATGAGCTGTTTAACAAAGGACTTGTTAAACAGCTCATCGCGGCTCCCCGTGAGGCACTTGCAGCGGGATCCCACCTGTCATCTGAGGCCACTTTGAGTGGCCTCAGTCTGACTGGAAATGTAGCCGGTGCTCAAAGCGAGCACCGGCTACATTTCTCTAAATCGCGCCTCCGGGTTCGGGCATGCCTCCGTGACGTCACACGTGACATCCGGAGGTCTCGCGATATTTTGGCAGGGACCCACAGGGTCTATTAAGACCCTGATCGGGTCTCTGCCATAGTGTTCCTGGCTACCGGTCACCTTGTGATCGGTGGCCAGGAACAATTTGGGACGTATTGGTGCTTGCGTCGTTAGGGACGCAAGCACCTTGCGTCATGAAGGGGTTAAAATGCACGTTTTGCAGTGCTTAAAATATAAAATACTTACAGCTAGATGAAATTACAGCAGTTTGCAAGAAACCAGGACTGCCCACACTAGCTGAGTACAAGTCACACAATAATAACTATATCATACACCTTCGTGGTGTTTGAAGACTTGAGTGAAGTCTGGGTACCTCGGCACCTGCACTCTTATATGGTGCGGATCCGAATCTATTTTCTTTTTTGAAACAATAATAACTGACACCAATTTTCATTCTTCAAATTCTTAAGTCATATAGGCAGGGGTGCCCCGGTTTTTGGTTTTCAGAGGACCACACAATCAGATGTGTGTGTATGTACTGGACCAATTTATTATATTTATTTATAGGAATGTTGAAGAATACCCTGTTAGACATAGAAACATTATATTCTTTATTTTGCAGCAATACAAGAGCAGTCTAAATACTGTTTAAAACCAATTTATTCAAACAATTATATGGATAATGCAATCTATCTAGCCAAATCAGATCAGCCACATTTGACCCACAGGCCGCACATTGGAGGCTCCAGTCCTTTGTTGCAAACTCGTGGGATTAGGAGAGTTACTCGATTGACAGATGTGCAATTGGCTGAGGCTGTCCAATCACACTGGATTATCTACAAGGGTAAAAATATTGGCAGGTGTCCATGGCTAGATAGATGAGCAATACTTTTTCTTTGAAAGGCTATACATGCATAGTGCTCGTTTTGCAGTAACTGATGACACAATTTCATTGATGTAATTTAAAGATAAACTTCATAGCTTTCCCACTAGAAAGGGTATTTTAGGGAGTTTTGTTAAAGGTCTGGAAACAAGGGGAAAGTCCAGTAAGATGCAGAAAGCCGCCCTATATAATTCTTGGATGTAGGAATGAGTGCAGGGGTTTGTCGGAGGTAGTCAAGAAGGAGCAGGTAGGAAATTACCAGGATTTCAAATCTAATCCAGTAAGGACAGCCAGTGGAAGGATTGATGGAGGCTAGATCATATGGAACTTTAGTTCTCTTAAGAGATTGTTTCATGTGTCCCAACCATCCCTTCTCTGCCTAACACAGGGGTCTACCTAACTTACTATTCTGATTTTTGCTTTAATTGCAGCATTACCATTTTACACATTGGTCTAAACAAAGTAATATTTACACTCTCATTTGGCTATTTTGGTGTGTGTTTACCTCCGATCTGTAAAATTGACAGTTCTAGTTTTTGTGAACATTTATAAATAAGTTTGATAATTTGCATAGTAAGGCGGGTCAACCAGTTTTGGGTAGCTTGGGTTGCATTGATGCCAAAATATGTGCTTTATCTTGTCATGTCCTATATACAAAAAGGTCTCACAAATAAGGTTTTTTTCCTGATACCTTTAAAGGCATTTGTTTTTTAATACATAGGGTGCGTAGCAATCTACCCCCCACTCGCATATTCCAACAGGCCTTCAGTCGGCTGATTATGGTCAGTTAACCAAACATAGCAAGCAGGAAAAAAAAACATCTGGTATACAGGGAAGTACAACAAAACTATTTTATATAATTTTATTCAAGCCCTGGTCTGCTATATTCCTCTAGCTCTGGGGTGTCTATGGGTATAGAGTCACTTGGGGATTTGATGTAGATCATGATAAGATTCACTCGCAATGAAAAAGGAACCATTACATTACACTCTTCTTCCAAAATGAAGTATGCATTGTAGATGCAGATTGCCAGACAAGCACACATTCAATATTCATTTAGGGAGAGCATTCTGCAGGCGTAAAATTGATTCCTGGGTTCCCAATGATAGTATCATCTCTGCTACGCTTGGTCCATGCTAATAAAAAAAAAAAAAAAACATAAATAGAAAAAACACATTAAGAATTTTGTTTTCTCAGAGTGTGAATCTCAATTACATAGGCACAAGATTAGCCCTGCACAGCAAAAATTAACATGTGAAAGAAACTCATAATATGAAATTAAAAGGAAGAGTTTATTTTTATTAATCAGCCCTACTATTCAGATCTAATCACTTAAATGATTTATCAGGTTTCATTTAGACCAGGGCTTGACAAATTTAATTTAGTTTTAGGAGCCAGCCCAAAACTTTAGGAGCCAGACAACGGCACATCACAAAATCGCACGGACACAGTGGCATACACCCACCTCACATACACAGCCAGTTATATTCACACATACATACATACACACACACACACACACACACCACATACACAGCCAGTTACATTTTCACACACCACATACACAGCCAGTTACATTTTCACACACCACATACACAGCCAGTTACATTCACACACACACCACATACAGTCAGTTACATTCACACACACACACACACACACACCACATACAGTCAGTTACATTCACACACACCACATACATTCACACACACACACATACATTCACACACACCACATACAGTCAGTTACATCCACACACACACACCACATACAGTCAGTTACATTCACACACAGTCAGTTACATTCACACACACACACACACACACCACATACAGTCAGTTACATTCACACACACACACACACACACACACACCACATACAGTCAGTTACATTCACACACACACACACACACACACACACACACACATACAGTCAGTTACATTCACACACACACACACACACCACATACAGTCAGTTACATTCACACACACACACCACATACAGTCATACATACATACACACAGACCACATACACAGCCAGTTACATTCACTCATACATACACACAGACCACATACACAGCCAGTTACATTCACACATACATACACAGTCAGTTACATTCACACATACATACACAGTCAGTTACATTCACACACACACCACATACAGTCAGTTACATTCACACACATACACACTTTTTTTTTTTTTTTTTTTAAAGAACAAAAGAATATTTCTTACGGTGTCCTCCCTCCCTGCTGCTTACCTCATTGCAGGGGAGGGGGACATTTATGCTGGAGCCCGATCTCTTTCTGTTCCTGTGCCGTGTTGTCACGTGACAATCGGCACTGCAGCGTGTTGCGCGAGGGGGCGGAGCTTACAGTCTGTGTGATCCGCAAAGACTTTCTCCCCTCGCGCTGAAAGTAAAACGGATGGCAGCCGGCAAGGGCACTCTGTGACAAACAGCACCCGGGCGCCAGGTCTGATTTCCTGGTCGCCGTGGCGACCTGGCGCCCGGGGTTTGTCGAGCCCTGATTTAGACAATATTACTGGTTTTGTAGGGTTAAAACAAAGCAGTAGAAAATGTGCCACCTGGATCTCATAATACTTTGTCAGCTAATAAGTTGGCAGAGAAGTATCAGATATAGCAAGGGGGCAGGGAAGTGAGTCTACCAGCAGCAGATAGGCCATGGGCTGACACCCTTAGAACAACGAGGCCTCCATTAAAAGGACAACTGTAGCAAAAAAAATGAAGTTGTGTTTAATTAAAAGGATTGCATCAACTGTAGGCATTTTATATAGAAATGCTTTAATGAAAGAATACAAATAAAGTACCTTATTGAGCCATCTTTACCCCATATCTCCACCAGGAGGCAGACATTTTGTTTAGAATCTTTGGACAGATCTTTATTCATCTGAACCAAGGTGAGTGAAGATCTCACCCAAGATTCTAACCAACATGTCTGCCCTCTGAGAGAACCATATGGAGTAAAGAAGGCTCAATAAGACACTTATTTTGTATTCTTTTATCAAAGAATTTCTTTATAAATCATTTACACTTGATACAATCTTTCAATTTAACATAAGTATTTATTTTTTTTGCTCCAGTTATCCTTTAAGTGGATTGGTTCTCCATATAAAAAGTGCAAAGAATTTGCCAAACTTAAAGCTCCTTTGCCCATATGCTAGTGATGATCACCTGTAAAAATGTTAAAAACCACAACAAATAGAAAGCAAAATTTGAGATCTTAAAAATGAGTGTTGAGGTGATGGGGGAGAGTTCTATAGCTTTGTTCAGTTTAAACGTAGTTCAAGATACCTCTTGGCCACTCAGTGACTTTCGAAGGAGTTTCATGGCAGTGCTGTACTTTGTCTCTTTCAGCTGCTGTAGTTGATTCCTCAATTCCTTATTTAACTTTTCCACTGTTAGGTCATCGTACTGATCTTCCAGGAGCCTGGGAGATATACAAACTGGTTATAATTAGTCTTGACTTGGTAACAGGAGCTGCTCCATCAGATGCAAACCAGCATAAAGAGGGAAACTGACATATGTGGATTAGAGAATTTACCGCACAATTAGCACTCTAATCTCAGTCGCCTCATGAGGCAACTCCTGCAGGTCTTCCTTGGTGACTGAAGGCCGGATCCACAGGTAGGAGTAATCAGATGATAAAAGGTCTGTCAGTCGACTCAAATGTCCCTGCAAAGGCAGCAAAAATAAATGTTTACGATTCCGATCAGCCCTTATTAAAATAGAAATAAAAATGACCTCACAGACATTTAGTATACCCTTGGTGACATTGGGTGTTTAACTTTTCTGTGGTGTTTGTGTTCAGCTGTAACTTTCCTCATTCTGTAACTTTCGTCTCATTTACTGTACCCACACAAATTCTATATATCGTTTCTATCAGTATAAGAAGGGCTTTCTTTAGATACCATGATTTTCATCATATTATATAAATTTACTACAAAAAAAAATAAATATGATTCCAGCTTTGTGTAAAAGATTTTTCCGCAAAAAAGACCCTGTCATAATATGGGAATTTCTAAATTTAGGCCAATGTAGCCAATCAAAATGAACTGCATCTCAAATTCCAGGCAGAGAGCTAAATCTAGCGACACAAACAGCGGTGGAGCCAAGTCGCCCCATAAGGTTAGCCAAAAAGTACCAAGAAATAGGCGTGGATAGTCAGAAATGATAGCGAGCCATAGATTCATGCACCTTCCTGAGTAATAATATCCGCTCTATGTGCTCTTTGTCAGTCTCCAGACCCTTATACGTGTCTTGTAGCAATGACAGGAGTTGGCCAATCAGCTTTCTCCGGGTCTCAGCACAATCAATCCATTTAGTCAAATGTATCCTAAGGAGGGGGAATGAAAAAATATATATACTGATAAGCAGACAGGTTTACTTGGAGCAGACATGTTTCTTTTCTTGAAGATCATAAACCCATTATTACTACTATTATACCAGACTGCATTACTAGAACGTAAAATACTTACAGCTAAGAGAAACTGTGAAATTACAGCATTTTGCAAGAAACAAGGACTGCCCACACTAGATGAGTAAAAGCCATTTCCTTTTTTTTTTTTTTTGCTGCAGGAACCAATGAGAATAAATGCCATTCAAATGAATGGAATAGCCTGTCTCACTAGTGATGTCATCAGACAATGTGTTGCACTGTTAAGCAATCCTACGGTGTACAGGAGCAAGGTCACTCATAGGCCACTCAATAGATTCAATTTGAGGAGGAAAGGAAGTGACTAAATGAAACAAAACTTTATATGCTCAATGTCTATAGAATCAGTGCTGCCGCACCTGCAGTAAACATGCAGAGTAATCACTGGGGAGGGCTTGAGACAAATATTATAAATGTGATTTATACAGAATGCCTGCATCAAATCACACAGGGATAAAAGCCCGTGCACTATACAAGCAGTAAGCTTCATCTTGCACCAAAGTGAGTTTGGGGACTAGACTGTCCCTTTAATATTGTACACATGTATTTTTGGGATTGGAGGAGTCCTTGCAGACATTCTAGGGAAGTATTGTTTTTCTGTACTATTGTGTCCATGACTACCTGTTAAAGTCAGGCAGCTTGTCCAGATCAAGCAGAGCTGAGTGAGTGCTGGTTTTCCCCAGGTCGTACTGCTGGATGAGTGTGTCAAGTGTACGGCCAACCTGGTTTTCTGCAAGAGACCAATTCCCCAATAACAGTTACTACAATCCGATATGAAATGTACAGGATGATTTCTGCAGATATTAGTAAAAAACTAAATCTCCTCAGAGTGTTCTGCTCTCATACACTGGTACAGAAATCAGCCATGTTTATTTCCCAGAGTACCACCACTGGGAATTATGGGTAGACCCCATGGTCTATGTGCGCTATTTCAACAACGCTTCTGAAACATGGCCAGTTTCCTATGGTTTACTGCTAGTTTGCAAGATGAATTCCCTATCACAGATATGGTTTATGCTCTTCGATACTAAAATTACTATTTTGAAATATTAGTGGTTCTTTAAAAAAGTATCCAACTATTGGGCGTATTTTCTCGGTTAGTGATCTATCAAAAGGGAGTCAACAAAAGTCCTCTATTATTCTACCAGAGAACCCGACAAACCCCGGAAGCCATAGCTCTTAGAACCTCCACTGCTGGCTTGTAGCATTTTTTGATTGTGTTAGACCTCTATGGAAGCTTCCATTTCCCGGTCTCCTAAAAATAACTAGGCTGGCTCCTGAATTCATGTATTTGGCGCCTCAAAGTCCACAAATATTTGTCAAGCCCTGTATACAGCACGACACCGAGGGATTGGGTAACTGTAAAGATTTTAAATCAAACTTCCCTATGACAGACATTAATTTTTCTCCCCAGATCACTTTAATAATTTAAATGTGAGAGTAATTCATTCACCACAGGTGCTTTCTATATTGTGCGTTCCACCGTAGAGCCCACTAATATTGGAGTACTTTAACACAGTGGTGGGCTAAGCATAACAGGGCTTTTAAAGTTACTTTTAGGTTTTTCTGATATTTCTATGTATTATTTATCCTTGCCAGACACAAGCTTCTCATAATCTACTTGTTAATCCACTACGAAAAAAATAGGACTCTTTCTCTGTTGTTGAATTAAATGGCACCTCCTCTGTTCCAGCGTTACCAGGAAATCCAGAGCCACAGTTGGTTATAAGATCTAGCAAGGAGTCCGCTAAGTATCCGCTCCGAGCATAATGCTGAATGAAGATGTCTCCTTGGCGCTTGGACAGTTTGGTTCCATCTTTGTTGAGCAGGAGGGGTAGATGAGCATATAACGGGGGCTGCCAGTCCAAAGCTTGGTATATTAGCAGGTGCTTGGATGTGGAGATCAGCCACTCCTCTCCACGCAGCACGTGGCTTACGTCCATATGGTGATCGTCCACCACATTGGCCAGGTGATACGTGGGGAATCCATCCCCTTTTATTATCACGGGGTCGCCTTCCACACTTGCCACATCATGTTGAGTCCTGCCATAGACTAGGTCCTGGAAATGCTGGGCTCCCTCCTGCAAATGGAATCTGATTACGTAAGGGGAACCCCTGGACAGCTTCTCTTGCACCTTATCCGCTGTAAGGTGCCTGCATCGGTTATCATAACTTCAGAGAAAGAGAAAGAAAGTGAATTAGATTAGCAGGGTGAATAAGCAAGTATCCCGACAACCGTGAAAAAAAAAAATTGTATTGCAGATCCGAGCACTGCAATGTACCATTAGAAAAAAACAACCTGTACACTGTACATGTTAAACACTAGCAGATGAACCAAATTTAGTTTAATGCCTGAAGTGTCCCTTCAAGACTGATTTCACTACAGTCTTCCAGTCACACAACGATATGACATACTATCAAATAAGTCAGTCTCTTGACAAAGATGTAGAAACCAATGTGTGCTGTTCACTAAAATAGGAGTTGCAGGTGAGATGATCATTTCATCTCACCGTTTTAGCTATATATTGGGAATGGACCTGGAGAGTTTTCCCCCGCTAAGCCAACTAACCATGATTGTCCAAGCACAATGTATAGTTAAATTGGTAACTATATTTAAGTACTGAAACCACTGATAGTCTCTCATTTTGAGGGGATGTTACTACTTCCAGTCTTAAGGGTACTAATTTTATCAATCTTGACAGGATGAAAAGCTGAGTCAACCCTGTTGGGAAATCAAACCTGTAACACTGAACAGATTCTACACACTGGGTGCATTAGCCCACTGAGCCATCTCACCAACACATAAATATCCTCATCCTTTCATTGTATACAAATGCAGGACAGATCATTGTCATGTATTGGTCCTGTTAGAGGTCAATGATGTACTGTACATTCTTAAAACTACCACAGTTGGTAAACTTGTCACTGCCATACCGAGGAGTCTGTCTGTTGCGGAGGGCGTCTTTTTTGAGGAGCTCTAGTCTCTGTGGAGTACAAAAGCAGCGGTAAGCAGCTCCTCTCTCCAGGAGAGTTTGTGACGCAGTATGATATAGAGCCAATCGCTTAGACTGCTCGTATGGTCCACAAGGCCCACCTTTCCTTGGGCTCTCATCTGGACAGATACCTAAAAAGACAGAGAAGGTTTTAATGCCTTAGGCTTTGAAACAGCCACATCTAGCGGAAAGCATAACAAAAAAACATATAGAACATAACAATAGGTAGTAATGGAAAATTATACAACATTTGAATGTCTAAGTAAAAAGATTTTATCGCTAGGTCTTGTAGATTGCAAAACAGATATTCCAATACTTTAAATGGTCTATATTATATTCTATGTATGTAGAGGGCACAAAATGTGATCTATATCGGTGCTTCTCAAACCTGCCCTCAAGGACCCCAGGATTTAGGGATTACCCAGTTGTGTTTATATAAGAATGTGTATAACGCCTGGTATGGTTCCCTAACTGTTCGAAAATCTGTCCTCAAGGACTCCCAAAGGTCCAGCATTTAGGGATTACCCAGTTGTGTTTAAATAAGAAGATGCAGAACAAATGGTATGGTTCCCTAACAGTTAGGGAACCATACCAGGTGTTATAAACTGGAAGCACTGCAGAACTGCAAGCTCCATCCCACGGTTGTGAAGATAAGACCAGTCTGGGGGTGCTCAGACTAATAAATCCTGGACCGTTGGGGTTCCTTGAGGACAGGTTTAAGATGTTTCAATGTGTCCTGTTTATGAGTTCACCTTGTAGGTAGATCATTTGCATACCGAGGCACAAGGTGATGTCATAGAAAAGATCACGCAGGTAAATGTAAAAGCATTTTCCCTCCTAATTGAAACATTTTCTTGGAATTCAACTAACAAAATGTAGATCACTCAATATGTTTTTATTCCCATCACTTACTAGAGACTGAGGCCCTTTATGTCTTCCCCTTATTAAGTAGTCAGCTGGTCACCGTACCAATGACTTAATTTAGATATTACCTGCCCACTCCAGCATGTCTTCAATGCCTTCTGCTGCTCCAGGCACTAGTCGGCTTCTATCCGTATCTTCAAGACGTAGGATGAAAGAGCCGCCATGTTTCTTAGCAAACAGATAGTTGTATAGTGCTGTGCGTAAGCCACCTAAGTGTAGAAAGCCTAAAACAAAGTAATAAACACATCATCTGTCTTAAAAAAAAAATTAAAAAGCCAAGATCCCAGGACCAACGCACAAAGGATAACATATCGTATAATGGAGGTTGCCACTCCTATCAAAAAAAAAAAAAATTGCACAAACAGAAAGTAATTATGTATTTAATATGGCTCATTTTATAGTCTTTTAGGGTTTTACACCTGTACTTTAAAAACATTTTTAAAAATACTATTATTACAAGGCATCTCAATCATCACCTAGTTTGCGGTCCCCATCTAAATCATCTCAGATTATTTTTTAACTCTTCAGTTATCCATACATATGGGTTTTATACAATTGTTTATGTCGCTGGGACACTGATTTTACTTTACCCACAGGAACTTGTGTCACCAATTACCATTTTCAGGGCTTATATATTTCCAGACTTTTGGAGCCAAACTGACCAATTTAGGAGCCATAGAGCTTTAGGTAAATCAATCCAAAAATTTAGGAGCCAGCAGGTGAGATTTTTGTTTTAGGAATCATGGCTCCTGGGATTTGTCAAACCCTGATTGTTCTGTTCTGCCAGATCTGAGTAACATGCCACTACATTATAAATAAAATACAAAGTCATTAATCGTTTTTCATACTCATATTATTGTAAACTGTAACTACATCTGAACTCACAACATGGATGTGAACCTATGTGCCCACATATGGACTGTATCCGGCATGGACGAGTAAATAAACACTTTTATCCTAAGACAATGATCAATAAGGGGTTAATAGAGGAGCTACCAGTAGGACTTGGAGCGAAGCGGACCCGAACTTCCTTCCCTGAAGCCACCGAACAGTATGGATTGCGTGAGAAAAGCAGCAAATCCAGGACCCCGGACAGAGCCTTCCCTCTGGTTAGGGCAGACCTCATATCCCCGGGTTAGTCCGGTTGCCCTTGGCCGGCGAGATATGTTTGAAAAACGTACACACATGCAGGAAGTGGCTCATGGGGAATCAGGTGACAGCCAGCCAATCGGCTTCTCCTGTCTAAGCCCCGCCCATTAAAGGGACAGGGTGCCTGAATTAAAACTAAAATGATAGCTTTAATGATACCTTCTAACTGAAGCAAGCTTTTAACACCAATTAGCATGGTCCATTAATCAGGCATTCAATAGAATCTAATTAATGAGTAAGTGACCTAGCAACTTGGTGTTTCCTGTATTTCTATGGTTCACACTATACTAAGCCCCATGTGGTGAGGAAATCATTTTTTAGGTGTACTAGACAACCTTAGGTGACAGGCAAACTCATCAGTGTTTTACTCACCCTGGACTATTGTTGTTTTTTTTTTTTAATGTGTTCCTGAATAAATCATGGATGTGTCACCCTAGCTGACACAGTTCCAATGGTAGTCCATAAATGCTTTGCAGGAATGTCAAAGGTCTGGCATAAAGCATCCCTCCAACTGACTTGCTTGGCGCGGGACAGTCCTGATTTTGGGAGTCTATCCCGCCGGAGTTCTACCTCTCTCCCGCTTTCCGGGACCGCAAGATTGCGTCTGAGTCACTGGAGAATGCATAAGAGCGCTGACAGTTTGAGTGACAAAGCTACCATGCATGCACTTTATCTCTGGCACATGACATCTCAGGCTCAGTCCCCCAGCCGGGGGCAAAGTTGGGGGGGCTATAAACAAAAGCACAGGTGCCGCTGTCGGGAGAGTGAAATAATGACTGTTATCATATGTATACACCCATTGTAGGTCCCAAAGTTTTTGTGCCTGACATTGAGACTCAGTCCCCCACTGGTAGCAGAGGATTTTAGTGCAGTTTTAGGAATAGGGTTGCCACCTGGCTGGTATTTTACCGGCAGGCCAGTAAAAAATTGGCATTGTCTATGGAGACAGTACCAAGGCGGTATTTTTTTGAAGAAAAGGTGGCAACACTATTTAGGAACTCTTCTTTGCACATACAGGTAACACGAACTCACTATTAGGCAGAATATCTGTGTGTGCCACCTTTATGTCCCCCCAAATCCGTTAGATATTTCAGAGAGAGGCCTCACTATAAGATTCTTTGATTAAAGGGGACTTCTGTGTCTGTACCCACCATTGCATGTGCATTCCTAAGTGTATTAAATATATATGTATGCTGCTGCACCCATGTTTATGTTAATTCTTTATAAATACAGTGATTGTGGTTAAACAGAATTTTGGGGCCCAATAGTTTGGTTTGGAGCAGTAATTATGAAACCAGGAAACACTTTGTACCAGAACAGATCCACATTTGATTGGCAAGTCTGAGGATGTATTGTCAATTAAGAGGAAATAAGTAATGCATTTTCATTTTTAGTCATATTTTTTATTAAATGTGAAAAAAAAACAATTTACATGTGAAGGCCCATAAAACCCTTTTCCTATAGGGTCATCTTATATTTAGGCCTTTTCTTTTTCCCCCCCTAAATTACGGTAATATCCAAAGTTTGGAGGGTTGTCTTATTATTAAAGTTGTCCCCTGAGGGACATCGAGAGTGGACATTTACACAGATTGCCAGGTTTGTTCATGAAGCAGAGGACAACACCAAGGCAAATGTTTGGAGATTCATTTCTACCATATTCATTATCTACCAGTAGTCATATAACTGTAATACTGATGTGAGGATGTGTAATTCAAAATACATTGTATCCAGCCAAGCTGATCAGGACATGTGGTTATACTCCATGTAGGCAACCTGCAGTGGTGACAGGCTCCACCATAACAGACAATCTCTGGTTCCAAATTCAGGGTAAGGTGGATAAATAGGTGGCCACATTTAATGAGATGATGGGCCATATTTGGGTTTAGACAACTTTGAGATGTGTCTATATTGTTTGCTGGTGTATTATACATGACATGGCCTTCTGTGGTCCCCCAACTGTTGTGGGCTACAATTTCCATGATGCTCTAAATGGACTATATATCAAAGGATAAAACATAATCCACAAGATGGAGTGGCCAGGATAACCAGTAAGTATTCAATTAATGAAGTTAAAGGGTTAAGTAGACGAATTAAAATGTTCTGTGTATACCCAGAAGTGATAACAGCCTGATACTACTGCACAGGACATTGTTGTATATGGGGCCGTTCTATGCTTCGGCCTCGTCTCCATGGTATTGAGTCCTCCACTGTCGATACGCTTCCGCTCTTGTTGCAAGGGTCTACGGTGGCCGCCTGGTTCCAAAACCGGCTGAGTGTTGTGTTTCCCGGCAGCCCCCGCGCTGGAGACTTGTACACAATCATCATGGCGTCCCAGGACGGTGGGTACCGGGTCCCCCGAAGGGGCAGAGCTGTGTGTTACCCTTCCTGACCCGGCCTGAGGTCACTTGGCTGCCTGGGGCCTGCACAATGGCCTTGCATTGAGTGACCCCCCCCCCCCCCCCCACCTTGTGTTCACCTGCCCCAGCCCCCCATTAATGTTCCCTGCACCTCACAAGATTCACTGCCCACCCAGCCCTTCTATCTAGGCGCTGTCACTCGCCGGGCAGCGGTGACTGCAAGTCTCACATTGCTCAGCCTCTTGTCTGGCTAGCTGCTGCATCAAGGTGACAGCTGCTGTGCCAGACATGAACTGTCAGTGCCATGCCTGTGCTCCCTGCCATGTCTGTATCATGTGCCTAACCTGCTAGTCTCATTTGTGCCTCTGCTAACCATCCTGTGTGTGCTGTCTGCCTCCTCTAAGAGCTTTCTGGACACCACGTGTACCAAGAAATGGCTTTTTAACTGTACTGCTCTGAACCCCATAGGCACTGTATTGGGCCCCTTGCATGGTCCTCTTACCAGGTATATTGCATACTATATATTGACCCTCACCAACCTTTTTGACACTGTGTGCTGCGTTACGCCCACCTGTTTGTTGCTGCCTTAACAGGATCATTATTGGGCCCCGGTCTCAGCAAATCCATATTTAGCCCCTACACCCCTGCTTTTGCTAGATATTTGCTGCCTTTTACGTGGTCGCTGCAGCGACCGCATTCATTGCCACGTTATTTTTATTTATTTTTAAAAGCTATAATCTAGGGTAGTAATCTTTAAAATGAAGACCAGTCTCCAGTATTTCATTTTTCAAATGCCGCCTTGTAAGCATTTTTTTTAAAGTCTTGCTTGAATAAAACAGATGTGGTCACCATTTATGCCATGTGTAACTGTCAGTCTGCTCCATTACATGCCCTTGGTTCATATCTTTATTATAATAGCCATATGTACATTTTTCCCATTCATTTGTTATTTGCAATACTCCTGTTGATATCATTTTAACTTTTTTTGCTTTATATACTACTTAAGGGACAACTGTCACTAAAAAGTAAGTTCTGTTTAATTGAAAGATTGCATAAAGGGTAGATCTTTTAAATAATATAAATTAAGCACCATATGCAGCCCTCTTTGCTTGTATAGCGCTATCAGGGACAAACATGTTGGGTCAGTAGAAGGAAGATCTGACCCAAGATGTCTCAGCGGATAGAGCTATACAAGCAGAAAGGTCTCAATAAGATACTTTATAGGTCCTACATTTGATGTAATCTTTCAATGAAACATAACTTTTTTTTACAGACTTTTTTAATCATACATTTTGTACTATTACTTACATCAGTCCTAATATATACAACTTGCTTACTCTCCAGATTTGGTTAGATGTTTAGGAGGCCATTTTTATAGCCTTTACATTTATAAAACTATAGAAACGTGAATGAACTGCTGTGTGGAGGACGTAATTTGCTCATTTTTTTCCCCTCTCTAGAAGTGGAAGAGCTAGGCATGGAGGCAGATGGGCAGAAGAGCCAGCTGGCGTGCGCAGAAGGCGGAGACAACGGCTCTCAGGCCTCTGACAGTGGTTCTTCTCCAGTAGAGGCGGACAGCTCTGTCAGTAATGGAGGGGACTCTGAGTCCGACAAGGAGCTTGTAGAGGTTAAAATTATTTGGAACAAGAATAAGTACGACTTGAAGCTCCCTTTGGATAGCACAGGAGCAAGCCTTAAACAGAAGATTCATTCTCTCACAGGTATCTGGTTATATTATCTCCTGGATGCTACTAGAAACCAGAGTATGGATACCGAGGCATCATTAATTGTTTGTTCTGAACATGTCACATGCTTTTTTTTTCTCATGCCTGTAAAAGGGAGATTACATGACAAGACATTGCAATGTCTATTGTCTAAAGCTGACCTGTCACTTGAAACTGTTTTATATTAATCCGTAGGGAAGGGCTGTTTAAATCCAGTCTGAGAGGTAAAGAGTTGCACATAAGGTTAAAACGTAACTTCTAGTTAAGAGCCGGTATACATAACTGGTAGCTCTCATGTTAGTATTGAATCTTTAGCAGAATGAGCTCTACTTTAAGTATTAATACCATATATCCTCCCCTTGTAATGATCTGTTACTGTATATTGTTTTACATACTTGGTATTTATCAATCGACATGCAGGGGAGCACACTTCTGTCTGACTCTAGGACATGTATACCCATTAAATATTCCATTGGCACTTACTAATGGGAGTGTACCAACAATGTTGTTTTAAAAATGTTTAACGGACATCTACAAGTATTGAGTGCTATTTTATCTGTATAGATCAAGGGGGGGGGGGGGGGGGGCAGACCTTTTAGAATGAATCTTTGAGAAACAAGCATGTTTTCAATCCAGAAACCGCACCAAGAAACCTCCTGATAAGCTTTGGGGAGGGGGGATCAATACGGTATTTGTTATTTGTATTATTTAATTAACGCATTTCTCTTTAAAACTTCTACAATTCATACAAACTTTAAATTAAACAGTTACTTATTTTTCCTGTTGTCCTGTTTGTTCTGCAATATTGTTTTTCACACTTACTGCAATAGTGGGGCTATTATACCAATGTTTATTTTGTGGCACTTCCTAAAGTAATTGTTCCAAGGTGCCCTCGCTAACCCCTCTCTCCAACACATTTCACACAATTACACTTCAGCTGAGATCTGATCACAGACGAACTATGTAGTAGTAGGAACATACTGATATCCACTGAAATCTTGGGCATGTCAGTGAAACGCGTTTGGTGTTCCCTGCCTCCCCTGTTTGCAGGTCTTCCACCAGCTATGCAGAAAGTCATGTTTAAGGGTCTAGTTCCTGAAGATAAAACACTACGTGAAATCAAAGTGACCAACGGTGCAAAGGTCATGGTTGTTGGATCCACCATCAATGATGTGTTGGCTGTGACCACCCCCAAAGAGACTATTCAACAGGAGGTGAAAGAAGAGGAGAATAAGAAGGAACCATTGTGCAAACAGAAGGTAAGGAGCACTGAGTGTCTATTTCTACAGTAACTGTAGAGCAGGGTTGGGGAACCTGCGGCCCTCCAGATGTTGCAGAACTACATTTCCCATACTCCTCTGCCAGCCCCTTAGTTGAAAGAGCATTATGGGAGATCTTGTTTATCAGCAACTGGAGGGCCGCACATTCCCCTGCCCCTGCTATAGAGCATGTATAATGACACTGACAAGCACACAGGTGGCTTAGAAATGAGAGACTTCTGGTCTATCAATAGCCACTTTAGATGGGACTTTGTCATTTAAACATTGTTTCTTTGTACCATGAATATAGAGAAGTAAAATTGTCTGTACCTTGTGTTAAGAGATACATGTAAGAAAATCTTGTTGTTGTTTTGCAGCAACACCGAAAGGTTCTAGACAAAGGCAAACCAGACGATGTGATGCCTTCACTAAAAGGAGTACAGGTAAAATACACTCCCTTGACACTCTTATGTTCTATTTTATTTCTTTTTTGTGTGTGTCAGCTGGAATCAGATTCTCCTGAACCGGGTGTTGTGATTTGTAACAGTCCAACAATTTAAAATACTTTTAGAAACATTGTTTAAAGGACCGATCTGTCATATCATTTAACCCTCAAATCGTTTCTACAAACTGCAAATGCATGGCTAGGGATGTATTTCTGTTACTACAGCAACAGTCCAGCCTATTTCACCAAGCCCTTCTTATTGGACGTCTCTGAGTTTAGAAGTCCCTGTAATTCTATTCATTGTAAAACTGCTGGAGAACTGTGATTTGTTTAAAAGAAAAAAAAAAAAAATTAGCCTTTTACAAGTATTAAACACATGTACAACATGCAAAAAGCTAGCTACGGGGAACTGCCTCTTTAAATTAAAGATCATGTTTAATTGATTGCGGATGATTTATAGCTATTGGTGTAATATTAGCTGTACTGGCTCCTATGTTGTTTGTCTGTGGTCAAATTATCAGTCAAGTGCCTATCACTACACCCAGTCTTGTATGTTACAGGAACGTCTTCCCACCACCCCAATATCTGGTATGTACAATAAATCAGGGGGGAAAGTGAGACTGACATTTAAACTGGAGCAAGACCAACTATGGATTGGTACTAAAGGTAGGTGTACTGTAACTCTAGATAAAACTATACCCTTATATATACACCAGTAGCTGTCAGGCTTCACCAACTGTATAGTGTAGGGTACAGATCAATTAAACACCTGGCTGTACTGTATATGTAGAGGATGGAAATTATTGCGTTGGTATAATTACAAGCAGATGCATAGGTTAAGAGAACCTATGGTTTGATAAGAAAATATACTTTCTGTGTGGAATATGTTAGTGCATACCAAGTCAGAAAGTAGTGTGGTAAACAGCAGAGCGTACGGATATGTTTCCTTTAATTTTATGGCTTTGCTTTGTATTCTATAAGCTCGTCTCACTTGTATACCCGTTAATTAGCCTCTAGCCAAACCCACCTAGCTCTCACTGTCCCTAAACACTGTTAGGAATACAAAGCTTACAACTCATCCAACTATTACACATACATAATCTCTAGCCAAACCCACCTAGCTCTCACTGTCCCTAAACACTGTTAGGAATACAAAGCTTACAACTCATCCAACTATTACACATACATAATCTCTAGCCAAACCCACCTAGCTCTCACTGTCCCTAAACACTGTTAGGAATACAAAGCTTACAACTCATCCAACTATTACACACACATAATCTCTAGCCAATCCCACCTAGCTCTCATTGTCCTCAGACACTTTTAGGAATACAAAGCTTACAACTCATCCAACCAGAACACACAAATAATCTCTGGCCAAACCCACCTAGCTCTCGCTGTCCTCAAACACCGTTGGGAATACGAAGCTTACAACTCATCCAACTAGAACACATAAATTAAACCAAACCCACCTAGCCCCAGCCATCCCTAACACTAGTACTACAATCACCTTCCCTCTCAACCTTTTCACTTCTTCATGTGTCTCCTGTCCTCCATTCCCTCTAGATTGTAAGCTTGCGAACAGGGCTCTCGTCTTAGTCTTTGTTAGACTAACTTAGCATGAAGTTACGCTCTGTACCAAGCACTACTTAAATAAATGTAATGTAATGTAATATAACGAAGCCCACCTGACTGTCCTTTAAACTCCAGCATTGTGATGACAAACCACCTCTCATACCTTCTCTGTTTTTCCTTGACATTTCCTCCTCCCTTTTGGTTCTGACATTACTCAGACATGTGCCCAGCCATTTTGTGCCTACCATTCCTTTATAAACTGTGAACTGTTATAAGTAGGACCCTAAACTCCTACGTATCTGTATCGTATTGTCCTTATAGTATGTTTACAGTAGCTCTTGTAATGGTGCTGTGGAATATGAACGCACTTTCTACTTAAAAAAAATAATATTCTGAGCCCTGCTTGTAAACCATTATAAGACTTATGACTGTGAGGAAACCCCTCCAAAAGATTCCTAATAAATTAATAAATGCTCATGAAAAACTATTTTATTGGAATTGATCATAAAAATATAGCATTAGGCCTTGGGGCTACATGCAGAACCCTAAAGATGCCTGACGCATTTTGCGCTATGTTTATCTGTATATTTACTACTTTCTTTCATCCAATCCAGAACGGACAGAAAAAATCCCTATGGGCTCCATTAAGAATGTGATCACTGAGTCAATTGAAGATCATGATGACTATCACATGATGGTAAGGGGGGGACCCATGATTTCATGCATTATATCAGTCCAGATTAGTTGGTCACTGCATCGCATAAGAAGTGCCAATAATTAAGCTATTACCACAAACAGGACCACATACAAAAGCAGTGGAATACTCCCCTTTGGGTGGACTCGCTTGCTTTGTGGGTAGTCCAAAATAAAATGAAGAAATGCTACTCCAAAATCCTGCATCTCACCCGAAATTGAATCCACTTAGGAGGCAGGATCCTTTAAAATCTAGCTTTAATTCAGTACAACTTACATATAAGTAAAAGGTGTTTGTACATGGTTCCCAAAAAAATATTATGACCGGCAAGAAGGATCTGATTGAAGCCTGACGCATTTCGCCTATGTTTAAGTAGCTCAGACTTCTTGGCGTTCATACTATTTTTTTCGAACCATGGAAAAGCCTTTTACGTAAATGTAATTGTTGAACTGATTGAAAGCTACGGATTCATTGAATCCAGTTCCCAGTGGATTATTACATTTTGGATGTGATGTGTGATTTTGGAGCAGTGTGTTTTGGGGAGGTTTTGTCCCCATTTTATTTTAATGCAATTTATGGGTCAATTGAACAGTTGTGAGGAATTGTATCTATACATCATGCTAGTTATGTAAAGTTTATGGCTTACATCCTGCCTTCTTTTCTCTTAATGCAGGCATTCCAACTGGGTCCTACTGAAGCCTCTTATTATTGGGTATACTGGGTTCCCGCACAGTACGTGGATGCCATCAAGGACACAGTCTTAGGAAAATGGCAGTATTTTTGAAGTTACGTTCACCTCTGGCACAGGACACGAGACGCTGGAAGGAGCCACGAAGAACCACCTTCCCCATCCCACATCCAAACCAGCCATACCCATCCTCGCAACGACACCCCCATTACCCTGCCCTGCTCCAAAGAAACAGGCCTGGAACTTTTAGCCATTTCAAAGTATCCTGTGGAGCATAAAAGGCTATTTTTTGTAGGAGCCAGAGGTGAACATTGAAAGCTAGTTTACATTTTTAACTTTTTTTTTTTTATTTTTATTTTTTGCAAGTTGCAGTTACCTTTTCTGCAGCTGTTTCAGCCATATATCCAAATAAAGCAAAAATATTTGTTGTTTTTTTATTTTTTTTTTTTTTTTTTACCCTGCCGGGACAACTCACCGAGAATGATTTCTCTTGATCCCTCTCCAAGTCCACAGACGTTTCTAACCTTTTCCGATGCTGACAAGCCACTAGCTCAGGACACGGCACCTGCAGATGCCACACTTAAAAGTCCACACTTTAAGAAATATCTGAGCTGTTCTTTTATTCTTTGCTGTGCTTCTTTTTATTTTTGTTTTTGTTTGTTAATCCAGCAACAAGAAAACCGATTGTTTCTCAAATGTTCACATTCATATAAGGGAGGGGATATCAATCCTGCTTCTTTCACTTTTTGATTTTTGTTTTGGATCCTTAATACATATTGTAAAATTAATTAAATTGGTGTAGAAAATGCCACAACCTGTAAATGTGTGCTCTTGGTGATGTGTGACTGGAATGTGTGGGTGTGGGGCGGATGGTTAAAACGGATAAGAGACCACACAAAAAATGGAGACCCCAATATTTGTAGAAAAAGCAAATAAGGTGCACTCCACATCCCATGCACTGAAAGGTGCTTTAATCTGTGCTAAAAAACAAACATGGGTACACTCGTTGTGCTGGGGGAGAGACCACACCTTACGCGTTTCGCATATTAGTACGCTTATTCATAGAGTAGTGATACGCGTAAGGTACTAAAGGAAATACAATTTTATTTAGACATTGTGTTAGTCCATTTCCTACCTAATGTATAAATGCAATCTGCAACTTAGAAAACCCATTCCTCTTCTGTGTGTCATCAGTATGGGGACCCAGGCATTGTGGGATTGCCCGCAAAGTATTCTGGGACATACCAGGAAGTAAACATTTGGTAAGCAATCTGTCTCCTACAAAACTTCACATCAATGTGAAATACCCAATGGCCATAGTAGGAGGATAAACTGGCATGTAAAGTACGTGCTAGTTTAACCTCTGGCAGCAGGAACCATCATGGCCGAGGTTGTTGCCAACAGTTTTTCTCATTGTTCTGCATTCAAAAACGAATGTGTCTCTCTCTCTCTCTCTCTCTCTGCACTAGCAGAGACTGTTAGACCCGATCAGGCACGTGGGGCGAGCCCAAGCTCTGATTGGGATTGGCTGAGCGCAAGCTGACCGTGTCAGCATTCGCCTGCATCCGATGAGCTCTGCCTCAAATGGGAGCCCGAGTATCTGCAAAGATACACGTCGCGTTTACTATAGGCAGACGACAAAAGGATTTTAAATTGTACTTCTGTTAGTGAAGCAAAAGTTAAAGGAAACCTTTTAGTGCTACTCAAGGTATAAAAACATAGAATAAAACAGGATGAGAAACTATACATTGTGTTATCAGAATTTAAAGCAAAGATCAAAATTTTTTTTACGGAATTCACTGCCTGAAGAAGTGGTGCTAGCAAATACATTAGATGCCTTTAAAAGGGGCCTGGATACTTTTTGAATGAAACAGAAGGGCTATGAATGTTAGTATAGGCAGTAATATTTATTTAGTGCTTGCTGATCCAAGGAGAAATCTGCCTAGCGAGCCCCAGATGATGTCATAAACTTGAGACACCACAGACGGATTCAAAATATATGTTCCTCTTCTTTTATGCATTTGCGTGCAGTTTTGTTCTTGCACTGTATAGATAATATTTTTATTCTCTACATTCACAGTATTTTATGTAAACCAGCAGACATGAAAAAAAAAGAAACATTTCTTATGCCTATATATGATGTACAAAATAACAACCTAGAATTTAGATGGTGGGTAGTATAGAACCGTTTTGCACTTGCCAACATCCTTAAAGGATGCAAAAAATGAAGTTGAGTTTAATTGAGTGCATCATGTGAGGGCATTTTAAATAGAAATGCTGTAATGGAAGAATAAAAATAAAGTATCTTTTCAAGCCCTCTTTGCTCCAATTAGCTGTACCAGGAGGCGGACATTTTGTTTAGAATCTTGGGTCATCTGAACTAAGGTGAGTGAAGATCGTACAAATCATACAACAACATTTCCGCCCCTTGACATGCCTCTCAATTGCCAAGAGATTCCTAATTTTGGGAGGCACTCCCGCCGATATCTACCTTTGCCTTGCTTTTCGGGGCAGGGGTAGAGCCAGTGGCGTCCCGTGGAGGTTCCGGGACCACACCGGGTGACACCATTAATGTGTAAAATAATAGTGACATATTAAATGGCAAAATAATACTTGCATATTAAATTAAAACAATACTGACATATTAATGGACAAATAATACTGGCATATTAAATGGCAAAATAATACTGACATATTAATTGGCAAGCTTGCTATGGCATATTTATGGGCAAACTAACACTGGCATATTAATGAGAAACAGTGGCATGTTTTAATAGGCAAACTGGCTGTTGCATATGTTAATGACAAAGTGACTGTGGCATGTTAATTAATACCTGACAGTGGCTTATTTTAATTGGCAAAGCGATGCTGTGGCACGGTCTGTGGGGCAAAAAAATATGTACTATGGGGAAAGTGACACTGGCTTGTTCTGCAGGGGCAGTTCTGTGGGGCAAAGTGACACTGGTATTTTCTGTGGGGCATTGACACTGTGGAATGTCAAATCATGTAGGTGCAATATGAGCGCAAGCCAAGTGCTGTGGGTACAATATAGGTGCATGGCAAGTGCTGTGGGTTTCGTTTGGTGCAATGTTAAGTCCTTCATGTGCAATGTGGGTGCAGAGGAAGGGAATAAAAACAAGAAATGCAATTTTTCAATAACATTTTTATCACATATGAAAATAGTTGAATATAATATTAAAAAGTTCATATTAGTATAAATGCAACTAGTCAAATAGAGAGAGAGAGATGTCTGTGTGTATAGATATTTATTGGTTTAGGATTGTACAATTTTCACCTCGCGGGGCTCCCATGTATCGCATAATTAATGGGGGTCCCATGTGTGGCATATTCATTGGGCCTCCATATGCGGCACAATTAAGGGGCTCTCGTGTGTGGAATAACTAAGGGGCCCCTGTGTGTGTGTGTCATGATTAATGGGGCTCCTGTGTGTGTGTGTCATGATTAATGGGGCTCCTGTGTGAGGCTTAGTTAATAGGCTCCTGTATTTGGAATGATTTGTGGGGCTCCTTCATGGCATATTTAATGTGCCGACTGGCATTACTAAGGAATCTGTTTGGCATGGTATTGGAGGAAAGCCAGCGGGGTACTGATTATGTGCAACATTATGCGCCGTAGCGCTGCAAGTACTACTACTGCGCATGCTTGGTAGAGCAGTCACATGACCTCCCAACCTGTGTCTCCTGGTTTCCAGAGAATTTTTTAGGGCAGAGAGGGCCCAATAAGGTACTTTATTTGTATTATTTCGTTAAATCCCCTACACTTCAGCTTAAAGTAAGTTATGTTTTTGCTCCAGTTAATGTGATGTTTAATACGAAGATGACGAGATTTATAGATCCAGCCGAGGTTCTGCCCTGATAAACTCCCATAACCTCGCTGTCAACTTTATTTACAAGGCAATCGCACTGTCAACCACGCAGCCAATCAGAAAGCTGGGCGTGGCCAATCAGGGTACAGTGGAACATTTACACACCGTTCTAAACCAGCTCGTCCTCATCTGCGCTAATGGGCGTTCTTATTAGAACCTTCACAACAATGTGGGCGTGCCCCATCCAATAGCTGCAGCGCGTAGAGTGGGCGGGATTTCCACTCTCTTGCTCAACGATAGGGCAAATGGAGGGGGAAGGGGTGGGCACGCGTTTGCCTCTGAGTGACGTGACCTCGGTAATCTTGGGCATGCGTGTTGCTGGCCCAGTGTTACGGGACACGGTTTGCAGCGGTTGAAGACCGAGCTGGTGGAGTTGAATAGTCTGGTATAGACGTGGCTAAGCAGCCGGCGCTCACTAGTTATACGCCTTACAGCTCCGGCGAACGTTTCAGCAGATTAGGCCGAATCCTGGGAATTGCGTAGTGTCCCTGCGGAGTTCGAGGCCTGCTCCCCCTGTTTGTAGAAGTGCGCCAGCTGGGTGAGTTCCGCCTATTACCTGCTGCTCCGGTAATATTACACCAATAGTCTCTAACCTTTGGCAGCCCCCAGTGGGTGGCTGAGCATAATGGGAGCTGTAGTCCCCAAAAGATGGGGGGGGGGGGGGGGGTCATAGGTTAGCCATCCCATTCAGGACTTCCTTATTGCTGTGTGATATGGATCCAGTCCCAGTTGTGTGCCAGTAAATGTTACTTCTCCTTCATCTGTTTTTGTAGATTAAAACCCTATAGCATCATATCTAAAATATTGTGATCCACGTGTGGTTGGGGCATTTAAAATGTTGTTTTCTGTATTGTTATACCTTTTAAACAAGTTAAAGATGAAAACACTGAACATATCGCTAATAAGTAAATTTAATTTATTAATACTGTATTGGGAAATAGTAAATTTTTAGAATAAGGATCTTATCTCATCTTTCTATATACTAAATAGCTTTTTAAAATCTTAAATTCCCTATAATCTAGTGTGTGTGTGTGTGTGTGTGTGTGTATGTATATATATATATATATATATATATATACACACACAACATGGCATTAACATGTATCTAATAAGTAGCTGTAACTTCACATTTTTGTGTAACATTAATATAGTACATTATATTATTATATATTTTTAAATTTCTATGTGTCAACTGTGCTAAAAATGCTAATTTAACCTCCATAGCTAATGTGATAAATAAAGATTTAAATAGTTTGGTGCAATGATGGATACATTATCATTTTTGTTTTTGTGTTGTCATTCTTTTAGAAGGTCTTTCTATTTCCTGCTATGTCTAGTTGGTCTATACCATGCACTGTACAACATTTTATAACTTTTATCTCATTTCCTTTCCTTGTGAGCAGATTGTTAATCGCATACATTTTGGGAAATAGAAATGAAATGGCTTCCAGTCGTATTATGCTGAGCCATAGCAGGACTTGCAGTCTTTTTTTTGGGGGGGGGGGGGATGCAGCAGGGGTTCCCTAAAAAAGGCTTTTAGAAAAATCCTGCTTGTTATAAGGTGCATTAAACTGAGCATAAGGTGAAAACTCTTGCTTTTTTGTGTGTCTATTATAGCGCTTAAATCTGTGCTGGTGACTCCTGTGAAAGGACGAGTTTCAGCAGGTTTTGCTGTTCATCTTCCAAATTAAGTTGGATTCGGCTTTCGTTTATGAAAGTGCTAATGTCTTAGGAACCGGTTTTGTATGCTGGGTGTGCTTTAGGTGCTGTTTGGCCTGTATGTGTGTCATTTGGATTGACCAATTTTTAGCTCTTGTGTACTTAAAGGCACACTACCATGGGGAAAAAAGATAATCCTGAGATAAGATAATGGGGGAAATCATGCATCTCATGCTACTTTTGGTTGGCTGTTCCAGCTGAGGATAGAGGAATAAATATATATATATATATATATATATGTGTGTGTATTGTACTATGCATGTGCACAACTGTGATTTGTGCCTAGTATACTGTTTATGGCTTTCACCCAGCAGAGGGTTTAAAACACATTTTACATGTCTAAGCCGGCCATTCAGTCTAGGTCAGAATTGCTTTTTTTTTTTTTTTTTTTTTAAGTTTGACACCAATTTTACTCCAAAAACTGTTCGCAGTAATCTAGATTGTGCTTAACGTTGTATATGATAGAAAAATCTAGATTCAGTATAGTATTCTTTTTTTTTTTTTTTTTTTTATTTTAAATGCAACACAGGTTAAATGGCATAAACACAATGTATTTACAAAGCATCTTCTCTTCCAAGATTCACTGTATACATATAACCTGGTTCTGTTTTGTCATTTAAGATCTCTCCCTAGAGATATCCGCTACACTTCTTTGTTTAGAGACCTTTCCATGATAATTTTTCTAGTCCCATCCATACCACCCTTTGTGGCCTAATCCCCCTTTGTCCTGTTCATGTGTGGCAGGTGTGGATGCTGTGTTTCTCTCTGTTTGGAAGGAGGCAGAGAGGAGTGCTCGACCCCCTCCCAAACTCTATAACAAACATAGGCATTTGGGGCATATATTAAAAATAATGTGCATTAATACTCTGCATTGACACGTGGGTTTTGAATGAGGATTCGTTTATTATGTAGGGTAAAGATAATGTATGTGTTTTTTTTTTTTTTTTTTTGGAAGTTCACTCTGTGTGCTGGACAATTTATTCCTTTGTCACCCTCCAGCTCTGAAGGGGTTAGGAGTGGGGACCATCTGTCTGTTTTTGCTCCTTATGCAATCTGTCATTGTATGCCTTTCTCCTGTCAAGCAAGGGTTGAAAGAGAAGACCACATCCTCTGTAGCCCATCATTTGCTAAGCATTATGCTACCTCTAGACCGGGATGCTATTGTGGCTATAGGCACAGTGACATTTGACTTTACAGATTGTCTAATTGCTGTTTGCGATCTCTATACAGGTTCAGTTGCATTTTTATAAAGTATTTTTGGAATATTATATCAAGTGTAAATATTGTTTTGTGTTTATTACATATTTTGCTATAAATTGAGACTTTGCTCATCTTATTCCAATTTTTATGTATTATTTTTTATTTTTTTTTTTTTTTTTTTTTAGGATTCGCACCCCTCCCAGTCCCACTGGGATATCTGATGCAGGAGGAGAAAACCAGATTCTAAAAAGCCCTTGCAAATAACGTATACAAAGGATCTCTTTAGGAGCCTGTACGGGACCAGCTGTACGAAGACCATCGCTATTGTGCAAAAGCACTCCTGTCACAGGAGGTCTCTGGAGGGGGGACCTGACATGAAGATTGCCCGTATAGACTCCTGAAAGGAGAGAATGGGGACTCAAGGTAGCCCAGTGAAGAGCTATGACTACCTACTGAAATTCCTGCTGGTTGGCGATAGCGATGTGGGGAAGGGGGAAATCCTAGAGAGTTTACAGGACGGAGCCTCCGAGTCACCTTACTCCTACAGTAACGGTAAGAAAAATGTATGGAGAGGGCAGCTGTCCTGCAAGGTGGGATGCCCATATGGGAAAAGGTGTCTAATTCCAGCCATTCGGGGCTATAGCGCAATTTACACATTGACCGGTGATCCACGACTTTAATTAGATAATTCTGCAGTCGCAGCCCTCAATGGTGGGGTTTGACATCCTTGTTGTAAAGCCGCTGATGTTTTCAGAGATAACCAAGGGTATTTCTTGGTAAGAGATAATTGAAGGGTATTTCAAATTAGAAGTAGCTTTGACCTTAGTTGGGGGAAAAAGTCTCCCATTCAGCGGGAATTCCCTTCTCAATTACCTGCAAATCATTCATGAATAAATCCCTGACCTTTTATTTGAGTTCTCTGACGTTGTGGATCTTTTGGTGAGGATGATCTGTCCAAATGTCTGAGTTTGTCTATCCCAGAATTCCTTGAGTATTGCTACTTTGGTTTGTACAGCTAGAAGGTTGGGGCCAGGGTAGCCATCAAGAATGCAAGAAAGGAGGCGCACACTGAGGTTCATATAAAACACTGCAATGCCGAAAGAAGTAATACATTTGCTAGAAGAACAGTCACCTCTGGGATTGCTTCTCGTCTGGTTTTTTTTTTTTTCCCTCCCCCCAATCCTGTCCTTGATGTCATAACTTAAAGCTTGGTTAGTAAATCTGTTGCAGGAGGGTGTCTAGCCCACCGTTATATTGGCACTTTGAGGAAATCAGCTTTTATTTCTTTGTTATTGTTTTTTTCTGATGGTGTGTGTTTTTTTTTTACAGCTTTAGGAATGTAACCTACCGTGTCTATATTCCAATGGCTGCATTATGTTTAAATTCAGGTCATAGTTGCACTTTTTTTGTTTGTGTTTTATCATTATTTATTGTTTTTAATCGTATTTGCTGAAATATAAGAAGAAGCTCTTATATACAAAGTCGTCTTATAATCAGATCTCAAACAGGTCTGATTGAAAGACTAGGATCCAGGTTCCTTGCAGAGCTGCAGGTGACCTGGAGCCTCCTCGTAAGCAGCCGGGCATGGACATGTCAGGCAGCATCTGAGGATATCTGTGCGCACCAAGCAGGTCACAGACATCCTCCGGCTGCCCCATTAGACACCAGGGACAGTGCTTTGAGAAATTGGCAAATCAAAGCAAGTAATGCATTTTAATTTTCAAAACTATTTTTTTTAAATATGAAAGAAAATGTACATGTGAAGGAATATTTACTAGTATATATTTTTTCCTATAGTGTCGTATTATATCTAGCCTTTATTTTAATTTTTTCTACATTAATTTCCAAAATGTACGGTATCGTCCTATATTCAAGCAAATATGGTCTCCTTTTTTTTTTTTTTTTTTTTTTTTTTTTTTAGTTTGACAACTTACTGTACATTCTTATCTGGGAAAGAATCTTAAATTTCCACTGATAGTAGGCAGTCTTTATTTGTGGATTTTTTTTTTTTTTTTTAATTTTCCTAAATGACTGTATGACCAGGGCTGAACATTCTAGCCACCGTATGAAGAACCTAGTATGTATTACTTAGTGGGCTAGTAGCCTTGTCTTGCCTGCACGGTCCTGGTCATTTTGCCCCCAGCTGACCGGACACCCTGATGCAGAGCGTTGACTAAAATGAACATTCGTATCCCCGGCTTCCTCTAGAGAGATTTCCTGTCTGTGCTACATCCAAATTCTCCACCCATACGCCTTTCTGCATGTACTATTAATAATGGGATCTACACCAGGACTCGACACATTTCTCTAGCCCTCGCGTTGTGTTTCTTGTTGGTTTATTTTTTCTTTTGTGGCTATACAGCGAAATTAATGAGGCAGCCTGGCTCCTGGAGTTTGTGAAGTCCTGACCAGCTGTATCTTATCTTGCAGGAATTTATTTTGAAAAAAAAATGATCTAATGCAGCAGATCCTGATATCCAGTTTTAGAACCATTCATTTTAGCGCCTTGATGATATAATGGGCTGTTGACTCCTAACATGCAGTGTGTGTCCGGTGCACACGTTGGATGCATTGCATCAGAACTCCCTGTTTTGTTGTATTGTTAGTCCCTGGAAAGGTATGACGAGGCTGATCCCAGTAAATCCTTTAAATGAATTTAATTATCCTTTCCACCCTGTTCTGTAATCGCATGAAGTTCCACATGGGACATGAGTCAGGCCAACAAGGCCAGGTTCTCTCAGTATCCCTCCCATGCTAAAGACTCAAACAGGCTGTGTAATTTAGATTACAGAATGGGATAAGCAGGCAGCTTTTACATAATCATACTCTGACATCCCAGGATCTAAAATCCATACCGTCACTCCTAACCCACATGAACAGTTCCCTGGCTCCTAAAAATAACTGCTGGCTCTTGAATTGCTCTGTTTGGCTCCTAAAGTCTACAAATATTGGTACAATCCTGCTTAAAGGGACACTGTCCCTTTGGCCATACGGAGGCGCAGAACCTTGACTGCTTCTTTCTATCAACCCCTTATAACCGCATGTTTAAACCCCATTTAAGCTGCGACAAGCTGCACAAGCAAGGAGATGAAGAGTAACTGGGGGAGGGTTTGTTTATGTTTACATTGGCTCTATATATCAAGACTTGACAAATCCCAGGATCCAGGTAGTCACGGCTCCTAAAATCCCTACCGCCGGAGTCACGGCTCCTAAAATCCCTACCGCCGGAGTCACGGCTCCTAAAATCCCTACCGCCGGAGTCACGGCTCCTAAAATCCCTACCGCCGGAGTCACGGCTGGCTCCTAAAAATTTTATTTATTTATTTGTTTAGGAGCCAGCATTCTATGTAACTCAGTAAGTATGCTGGCTCCTAAAAAAAAAAAAAAAAAAAAAAAAAAATTCCAATAAAATAACCAGACTGACTCCTTTTTATGTTTATTGTGCTCTTCATATTTGGGTTTCTCATTATGTACCTTGCACAGCAAAGGGTTCCTTAGCAAAGTGGTACTCTTCTGTCATTCTCTGATGCGATACTAGAGTGCACTGACCCCATGCATATGTTCTTCATTATTATCTCTGTAACAATGTTACGTCACCTCCCATACGTGGCTTATTTTTGGACTATTATGAAACACTAACTAAAACGTTTTGAAAACGGGGGGGAATAACCAGACTGGCTAAAGAGTCGGCTTGTGTGACTTCTGAAGGCATATTCCAAATTGTACCTATAAACAAACCAAAACATCTATAATGTGGTGGTTAATGAGCACACAGTGTCTAATGGTCTCTTGCTGCGTGTACCAATGCTCTACATCCTGCATGTCCAGGTAGCTCTGGTGCAGCCCGTGTACAAAGATTCTGGTGCATTTTGAATGCTTCAATAGTTTTGGGAAATAGTCTTCACACAAGTGTCAGGCTATCAAAAGGAACCAAAGTCATCGTCATTATACATAGGAATCGGCAACTGAAAATCATCATCTAATAAAAGATACTCTAGTTGTGAGAGATCACTTTTTTTTTTTTTTTTTTTTTTTTTTTAATAATATTCAGCAAATAGTCCTTTTTTTTTTTTTTTTTTTTTTTTTTACATGCAGCTGACCACTGTATAAGGGGTTAAGTCCGTCCCTCTCTCCACCTTCTTGCTGTATTATTGTGTTCCAACGCACACGGGGTCTGCAGGAAAAGCTATTTGCTTGATTGGAAATGTAAGCTGGGGCCCCTAATGGCTTCTGGGAAATGGCAAAGTGCTGTATTATTTCCCTCTCTCGGAGTATTATTATCTTGTGCGTTAGGGGCCCGTGTAGACCGTGATTGCCTCGCTTCTGCGCCATTAGTGAATCACCATCTCCATGGACCAGGGCCAACTAATGTTACTGCTGGAATTTAACTCCTTCCCTGCCAAACTGCCATGACACGGGAAAATATAGAACACCATTATTAATCCATGGCCATATGAAATCTGCAAGTATTTAAAAAAAAAAAAAATCCTTACTCCTTTTTAATAGGGCACTCCAGGCTTACCTATCCCTAATATACCCACGTCTTGGGCAGACTAGATGGACCGAATGGTTCTTATCTGCCGACACATTCTATGTTTCTATGTCTTCAGGGGCAGAACATTATGGGTGCCACACGTGACCAGCTTTTAGGGGTGTCCATAACAGACATTTGGCCAAAGTTTGCAAGCCAATCACAGGGTGTGCTTTTTTTTTGGACTAGACCTCTGTGAACAAATCCCTTCCCTGTCTCCTTTTATAAATGTGATGGGGACAAAAAATCTTAAAAGGGTCTGCTCCTGAGTTATGTGTATGGTTTGAGCATTAGCCATTTGCTCTTTGTACTTTGATTAGAAAAGCACATAGAGGAATGTTTTGTATTATGAATACCGGTTATTATGTAAGGATTTAAACCAACAATCTCAGCAGAAATACAGCAAAAAGCTTTTGTACGTAAATGATAGCAGAAAACCAACTTCAGGAGTCGTCCCCCCAAAACCCAGAATCTAGAGAGTAGAAACTGGTCTGGGAGAAAATAATCCAGGCTTGAAGCCATTTTCTACAGATCCGCACATAAACTGTAACACTTTGCAATCCTGGTGATGAGCTGCTGTGAATGAAAGATGTAATATCTGCTCTGGGCTTCAGATTCAATCCTTCTGAGTTCTACAAAATGAATACCATTAACTAGGGTAGCAGTTAGAACGGCTCTAGGAAATGAGTGAAAATGTACATTTCCTGGTAAAATAATGATCTGCACCTTGCCCTGATGCCCAAGGGTGAATATTTTTAATATTGTGGGTTGTGCCGGGTCAAGCCAAGCTTGGGGGACATTTTGGACAGGGGTGAATTATTAATGGACCCGCCATTTCTCTTCTCTCTGTTAAGAAGACTCGTTGTTACTCTGCATATGATTGTATTGACTTTTTTTCTATTTTTATTTCCAGGTATTGACTACAAAACCACTACCATCCTGCTCGACGGCCGGCGGGTCAAGCTAGAGCTCTGGTAAGGCCGCTTGCTATAGAGTCATACTGCTGCCTTCCCAGTGTGAGACACTCCAGTCCAAATAGCTGTATTAGCCTATTGCAGCAGTAGTACTACATTTCCCATACTCTCCTGGCAGCTTCTTAGCTGACAGTTTTATGGGATATGTAGGCCATCAGCAGCATAGTTTGATTATTGGCTTTTGATAGGATCAGGCAAGTTCTGTCTTAAAGGTATAAATTCCTAAATATTAAAACTGCATGTGTTATATAAAACTTGTATGTATATATAGAGATATAGATATATATATATATATATATATATATTGATATATATATAGATATATATATATATATAGATATAGATATATATAGATATCTCTGATTTTTTTTTTATTTTTTTTCCCTTGTCCTGTAATTCAGGGCTAGGCTAGGATCACACCATTCTTGTGATCTAACACTGTTTCTCTGCTGCTGTTGTTTGATTCTCCGCTGGCATGTG
This sequence comes from Pelodytes ibericus, assembly GCA_036172795.1. Classification (NCBI taxonomy): domain Eukaryota; kingdom Metazoa; phylum Chordata; class Amphibia; order Anura; family Pelodytidae; genus Pelodytes; species Pelodytes ibericus. The sequence continues at coordinate 13,313,048 of CM069860.1, read as the reverse complement.
CCTTGCACGGGTTGGCAGAAGGTCATGCATGTGGTAGTTCTGCAGTACCTGATGGCTGCCCCACTGCTAAAGAGAGGTCTGCAGAGCTATAGCACAATGTTACTAACTCAACACTATCAAAAGATGTGACTCCGCATGATCCAGTTCACTGCACAGCACCACTGGCTTTTATAGAGTTGCGCATTGGGGTAAAACAAGGGCATAATGCCCCTTTATGTCTGTCACTAACCTGTCCTACATCTGTCTCTACAGGGACACCTCTGGCCAGGGCAGGTTCTGCACTATATTCCGATCGTATTCCAGAGGAGCCCAGGTAACTTGCTATATAGCACAAGGTTCCTTGTGGAAGTGATGTCATGGTGTCAAAGGCATCTGTCTCCATCTAGTTTGATCAAAGCTGTCCAGTCATTATGTGGGAAGCTCTATAGAAAGCCACAGCTGATATATATAGAATTATTTTATTTTTAACCCTGTTCAGTGAGTTGGATGGGTATTTAACACTGGCTGTGTTTTGTGTGGGGCGTGTAGTCTCTTAAATGATTTCTAGAGACTGACCAGGATTATTTCATGCGTCGTGTACTCCAGCCCTGCAGAAAGCGCCATAGTTCCCTAGGAGCCTTTTTAAGAAAAGCAAAGGATTATGGTAGTTGTAGTCGAGTAAAGGTGTAGGGCTGCGGTTGGACTTAAATCAGAGTAAGACTGTCCACTGACAGATCACAATCGGATACCACTATCGTGCCACAGCTGAGAGGCAATGCTCACAGTAAATCTGCTTCGATGAATGAAACAAAAGTTCAAAACAAACTTTACTGCCACTTTAAATGCCAACTGTAAGAAATGCAATCTTTCAACTACACATAGCCTTTCTTAAGTGTGGACATTTTTTAAAGAAAGCATACAAATAAAGTACCTTACCGAGCCTCTCTTTTGCTCCATATAGCTTTATCAGGGGGCAGACATGTTGTTTAGAAACCTGGGTAAGATCTTTCTTCATCTTGTGTCGGATTAAAGAAGATCTGACCCAAGATTCTAAACATGTCCGCCTCCTGATTGAGTTATATGGAGCAAAGCGGACTCGATAAGGTACTTCAACGAGAGAACACATTTTATATTATTTCTATTTAAAATATCTACACTTTACCTAATCTTTCAATTAAACGTAACTTCATTTCATGGTACAGTTGTCCTTTTAAATGTTCCAAACATTGAAAATGTACCCACATAAAGCAACCGATTCCTGTAAACTGTGGTATCCGGCTCTGGCACAGATGGCAAAGTTCCCATGTGGCCTGAGCTGCGGTGTGCCGCCGGTGTCCCATTCTGTCTTTCTGTTTGATGGATGTGCGCCCAGGCTTGGTCGAAAAGCTAGGGGTCACTTTAATTAAAAGATTCAAATTGACCCATTAATTTCTGGTCTTCTTTTACAGGGCATTCTCTTAGTCTACGACATCACCAACAGATGGTCCTTCGACGGTATAGACCGATGGATCAAAGAGATCGATGAGGTAAGCCGATGAAGACCGTAGATAACGGAGTGTCTGTGAGAGCGGGGGAAGGCTATTTATATGGACATGTCTCAGTATTGGGAATCATAGGGAAAATTAAGGAGTGTTCTTAATAGTGCATTCTCACCTGCTGGGTATTGTAATTTACAGATGGGCAGAGCATCGTTCGAGCGCAGTGATGGCCAACTTTTTGGAATCATGTTATTTGTAGTTTCCAGTAAGCCTTAAGATTCTCCTGGAGCCTAGGTGTCCAACTGTAGCCCTCCACCTGCTTCTGGATTCCTGTTATATAATTGTCTGCCATGCTTGGAATTATGGGATTTGTAGTTCAGCAATCGCAGTTGGACATCTAGGTCCACCTAGTATATAACGTATGTGCTTTATGACTTGAGCAATAGGTCATAGGTTTTGTGTCAACCTCCTTAATTTTTTGACTGTACAATTTTTAGAAATTACTTAACTTTTTTTAAAGATTTTTCATTTCAAGTAAAACCCGTTTCCTCTGTCTTGCACCTAGCATGCTCCCGGGGTTCCTCGCATTCTGGTGGGGAATAGACTGCACTTGGCCTTCAAGAGACAAGTCCCCACCGAGCAAGCTCGGGCTTACGCCGAGAAGAACGGGATGACCTTTTTCGAGGTCAGCCCTCTATGCAACTTCAACGTGACGGAATCCTTTACGGAACTGTCGCGGATCGTCTTGATGAGGCACGGAATGGAAAAGATCTGGAGGCCAAACAGGGGTGAGCATTCCGGGTCATAACCGATCCTAAAAGGTGCCAAGCACACCAGATAAAGCAGAGATTTCAAAAAGAGGCTAAATCCCCCAAAATATCTTTCTTTCTGCCTGATTTAAAAAGTTTACATCTTTGGGTATACTCCTTTTTTAATTTTTATTTTTTTTATAAATAGGACACCGTGCATCTACCTTTTTTTTTTTTTGTTTGTTTGTTTTGTTCCCACACTTGTTTTACTTCCTTTCTAATGGTGACCATGGTCACTATGACTAGTTCATTTGGACGTTCCAACTTTTGTCAGGATCATCCAAAGCAAAATCATCTTTTGAGATTTTACAGTAGCTTTTATAAAATTGGCACACGAGTTTGCTGTCTTTGGTTGTTTTTGTTATGCTTTTTATTTTTATATAGATTTTTTTTATTTTTTTTGTAAAAGAACCGTCGCATCAAATAGTCCACTATACATAACACTGGCCTGTTTTAGCCATTTTACGAGCTGATCGTATGAGTGAGTGATCGTACGAGTGATCGTACGAGTGATCGTACGAGTGATCGTACGAGTGATCGTACGAGTGATCGTACGAGTGATCGTACGAGTGATCGTACGAGTGATCGTACGAGTGATCGTACGAGTGATCGTACGAGTGATCGTACGAGTGATCGTACGAGTGATCGTACGAGTGATCGTACGAGTGATCTATTCATAGTAGTCTTAGATTTGATAATTTATATAGACAGCCATAAAAATTCTAATATATAGAATGGCTTACACTCTATTCCCTCTCTCACTACCACCGGAATCACAGTCTTATCTACCCATCCCCCCCACATCAGGGCCCAGCGGACAGAAGTGATGGGTACACCACCACAACTGCAGAGAGGCAGAAACCTCGGTCTAGTTTCCTGGGCTTTAAGCAGCTGGCCTGATTTTGGTGATTTTCATTGTGCTTATAACGAAATGACGTTTTGAGGATTTATCTTGAATGTCCTCTTGTCGCCTCCACAGTATTCAGCCTACAAGACCTATGCTGTCGCGCCATTGTCTCCTGCACCCCTGTGCACCTTATTGACAAGCTGCCCCTTCCAGTGGCCATCAAGAGCCACCTCAAGTCCTTCTCCATGGCCAATGGAATGAATGCTGTGATGATGCATGGACGCTCGTACTCTGTGGCCGGAGGCAGTGGTGGAGCCACGGGTAGCGGTGGTGGAAGTAAAGGCAACAGCCTAAAACGCTCAAAGTCAATCCGGCCGCCACAGAGCCCCCCTCAGAACTGCTCTAGAAGCAACTGTAAGATCTCTTAGCCTGGGAGTCTGTTGTGCCCTCTACTGGCATGGATATGATAAAGCTACAGCTTGATGCTGGCACCGTCTGGAGAGCCCAACGATAGAGCTACCAGTCCATGGTGAATATGCATGGACCAAGACCCCATTCCTCACTACTTGCCCTGCTTGGTATCCAAAGCGAACAGGAGCAGATTTCTCTATCAGGATCTCCACCCCATACCGGTTCACCCCACCCCCATTTGGCTTTCTGCGAGACCCGACGCATTTTATGTCCTTCCATGTTTTACACTGCATGATGGGTTCTGCCTTTCTTCTACTTACCCAAGGGATGCAGAGAGCACAGAGTGTGAAACGACTTCTCCTTCCTTTATTTATAAATCATTCTGTATTATCGGACACGTCACCATTTTCTTTTTTTTCTTTCTTTTTTTATTAAATAGTTTAAAAATGCTGTACAGTACACCTTTTCAATCACCTTGTAAATATGGACCGTTCTCACAAATGCAAGCCAGGATTCATGGAGCGTGGCACATGCCCTTCGTATTTTCGTAATTATGGTAAGGTTTCCGCACCGTTTGTCCAATCAGAGGGAAGGCACAATAGATTTTAGTGTAGCCTAAGTGTAAGACGTGTGTGTATATATAGTCGCAAAGTAAGGTTTACCTAACCAACCAGCAGAAATATGTTTAACAACCCAAGTGTGATGGGCAGATCTCCTCTTCCTGTCGGTACCAGATGGTTACAGAAATAGGACCAAGACTTCCCTCTCCTTCGACGAATGATGGGACCCCATCGCCTAAACATGGTTTATACTATTGAATGTAATGAATGTTTAAAAATTCTATACATTATCAGAATTCCAAACAAATGCATGAATTTAGAAAATACTATTTTGAATGTGTGATCCTATTTATGATGTCACCTATTTATGATGTCACTTGTGGCTTAATATGCAAATGATCTGTTTACAATGGGAATGTTGCATATCGCACTACAGGTTGTGTCACAGGAGACACCACTGACCCATTCTATAAATTAATGTAGTTATATGTACTTCTGCTAATACAATGTACATTTTTATTCTCTACATTCACAATATATACAATGTTTAGGCGACAGACCTTTTTTTAAATTTGCAAATCAAGCACCTTCCCAGAGGCTGGCTGGGGAGGGGGGGTTTGGGGGTGATGGGAGTTCTAGTCCCAGGCTGGGGCTGGCGTGTAATATGGGGTTGTAAGTCAGCTGGTCATTGCAGGCTTCAGTGGTAATGACCTAGCACAAAACAAAAAGTCTATATTCTACCTCAGTACTCTTATTTTTGTTTGAACCTGCAAAACAAGCTTCCAGTCTAGGAGTGGGGCAGCCATATCTAATTACTATTATTAAAACTATTTTTACATTTTGTGAGCGTGCACTTATCTTTTTTTTATTTTTTTTTTTACATTTATTTATTTAATTGGGGGGGGGGGGGGGTTTGCAGATGTTTGGCCAAAAGTAAAAAAAAAAAACTTTAAAAGTGTAGTCAATTATATTACATATTTAACTTTTGGAGGGAGTAAAAAGTGAACTGCATAAACGGGACATTGGTAACGGAGTTTGACAGCTAAGCAAGATGAATTTCCAGCTTGGCTATAAAGGCCTGAGTTCTGCCGATCACTTGTCAATCTCTTTTTTTCGCCTTTTATCTGGCTGCAATGGTGAGTGGTTTCCACTGACTGTCTATGAAGCACATCGCTGAGACTTCCCATTTAATGCACTAAAAAAAAAAACCACCTCCTTTCCCTAGATTTTAATAGGTCTTGTGGTTGATTTTTAGTACAATTGGTGATTTCCCCCCCCCCCCTTTGCAGGGAAACGATTGAACAGCACCATTAACTTAACCCAGAGCATCCAACTCTGCCATATTCAAATGATATATTCTTTAAAAAGAAATGATCTATAACCAGGTAAAGAATAAAAAAAATCTATACAGTGTGTTGGCAGAATTTCAAGCAAATGCCTAAATTAGGTGAACGGTGCGGGGGTTTTTGGTCTGTTGTCTCCTTAATATGACATCACCTGTGATCCAATATGCAAATTACACACTTCACATTGAAAAGCAGTTCTTGTGCCTAGTCACGATGGTGATGTCATCAACAGGAGACGACACAGTTCTCCTAATTTAGGCATTTGCGTTACAATTCTGCCAATACGTTGTTAATAAAGATAATTAAAGGAATCTATCACCTATATATATATTTTTTTTTTTTTTAAGGGGGGGAACAAAAAATAAAGTTTAAATAGACGTAAGTGGCGTCTGGGAATTAAAACATAACTTTTATTTAGATTAAATAAAAACTAGTAAAATAGAAAGCGGTGTACATAAAGACAAACAAGTGAGAAAACGTGAAAAATAAAATCAGGCTTGCATACCCTTATTGATAGTTTATATAACTGTGTATATGAAAAGTTATGTTTTAATTCCCAGACGCCACTTATGTCTATTTAAAATCTGTTTTATTATTTAGGGTTACCCCCTAGTGGTAGTCTTCCTTTACAGCAAATTGGCTATTTTGTGAGACTTATAATTTTTTGGGGAAAAAATAACATTCCTGCAAATGTGGACATTAACTTAATAACAATGAACATTTATTTTTAAGTCTGGAACATGTTAATTACTTCAGACAGGTTTGAATCTTGACCCAACTTTTAATTTATTTATTTTTTAACTTTAATTACAAGGAGATTTCCTGTCATTTGTTTTTGCTTTGTAATGTCACCTAATTAATGCTGCAAGAGGCCTGTATCATAACCACAGGCGGAGATTCAGGAAACCTTAGAATTACTCAGGACAAAGCCATTGTGCAGGATTGTGGCGTCATGCTACCCTCCCGTTATTAAACTCCTATCATCAGCCAGACATGGGGTAAGAAGGATGAGAGTGGTGGTTTAATAGCAGCAGTGTCAGCCCTTCCTTAAAACATGACTTGGTTAAGTTGCTTGTTGACTAATGAGTCTGACTAATGACTCCTCTGCAGCCTGACCAATCGGGGGTAAGCACAGCTGTAATTATTATGGGCAGTGGCCATCTTGTCATGTTTTAAATGGTTAAGTGAGATTTACTGACTCGGAAGCCGGTATTTCCTAACCTGAGCTAAAGTTAAAGGATTGGGGATGTTGTTACCACCTGATGATGCAGGATGCCCACTGTGCCCAATGAGAATTACAGGTTTTTTCAGTAAACAATGAACACAATATACATGAACTTAAAGTGCCATAGGATGGTGGAAAGATATTTTTGATGACCAAGAGCCACTTTACTTTGCAAATCAAAAATAGCCAATATAAATATATGTTTTGTGGGAGCTGCCATGTTTACTGCCTGTCTCTGAATCTAGTGTGATTTATTGCGTCCTCCCATCACCTGATGCTTATAAAGTGGGAGGAGCCACTGAACTTTGCTTCGCTGAGGTAAATAAATTCCCCAAATTTACGGCCAAATATCTGTTTGTTTGTTCCAGTATAAAATGTTTCACAAAGCACAAGCTGTAGTACATGAGTAGATTGGCGATGGCTAACCTTGGCACTGCAGAATGTTTGCAATGCTATATATATTCTATGATACTCGGTCAGCCTTTACGAGTAACAACAGATCCTAGGCTATGTAGTTTCTAAACAATTCCTGCAGTGCCAAGGGTAGCCATCACCGTGACTTATAGGCGCTTTTGTCGTGCCCCTCCGTTCCCTCTAGTTATTGAACACTAATCGGGAGATATACAAACGTTCAGACCAGCAGGTGTCATGTGACCCCCACCAATAGGAGTAGCTCAGATGGCTGAGCATCATGGGAGTCGTACTGCACTAAGCTGAATGAGTGGATGGGAGGTCTGGAATGGGTTATTTGGAATACGTTTTAATAAGTTATTTAAATGCTGCTCTGAATTGTTATAGCATTCCTACCTTGGCCTCCTAAGATGGCATATGATGAAACTTGTCAACTGTGAAATCTGTTGTTTTTCTAAATAAATAAAAAAAAAATCCCTTTTTGGTTCTTTTTATGTTCATCTCGTTTGGTCTTTTTTTTTTATTTGTCTTATCATATCAGAAATCCAAGAAATATAGTGACCCCCCTCCACCCCAAGAAATAAAAAAAATACCCAGAGGAATTGCATTATTGAAGCGGTTGTGCGTTCTAAAACAAGGGTAGCAAACTGCAGTCCTCTTACTGTTTGTGGACTACATCTCCCATGCTCCCCTGCAGGCATCTCAACCTAGTGTATTATGGGAGATGTAGGCCATAAGCAGCTGGGGCCGAGTTTGAAAAATGGGGTATGAGCTGCTGCTATAATACCAGTGGACGGTGTGCCTATCGACGAGAAGAGAAAGAGGACAGTATGGTGTCGTTCTGGTATATGCACTTGTGTGAAGAAAAATGGGAAGTTGTATTTGTAACGTCAATAAATATTCACTTTAATTGGTGAACTTTATGATACAGTGTCACCATTCTACCTGCACAGATACAGCAATGACATACCAGAAGTACACCATAGGTTGGGACTACACCATAGGGGGCTGCAGGGAATTGTGATGGCGATTTTTCAAACTTCAGGGAAAAGTAGCAGAGTTGGAAAAATTCTCCAATGCAGCTGAATGGGAGAATCTTTCCAGCTCAGCTACTTTGGCCTTAGGTTTGAAATCCCCATCTCATTTCCCTGCACTTTTCTCTTTATTGAGTAGACTATTAAGCCTGCTGTAGTGGCCTAAATGAAACATTCCCTTTCTTACTGTCTTCCTCCATTCTCCACCCTCTACCTCCTTATTTTGACCCCCCACAAGCCCCAATTCCCAGGATGCCCCCTTTTCAGTATGACCCAACACGTGCATGTTGTATACCAGACACTCAGCCTGATATGATCTTCTTTTCCCCCTGGACCAATCTTCACACAGCTGGGCTGATGGAGATATAAGGGGAGTTTATATAGCCTACAGGGGACAGGTTTGCTGGGAGCTGGTGACATGAACAGATGAGGCCATCTATGTATGGAACCACTAAATGGGGTATAAATCCTTCTGTCACAGGACAGGTACACATACTGTATGGGAAAAAGCTGCTGCTGCTGACTGTCAAAGACATCAGGAAAATGTGGGCATTAAAAGGACAACTACGGCCAAAAAAATATAATGTTTAACTGAAAGATTGCATCAGGTATAAGTATTTTTCATATAAATGCTTTGTTTAAATATTAAAAATGTTTGCACCAAGGCCTGGTTACTCCTAGTTATGCCTCTGGGCTCAATAATCTATTTTATTTGTATTCTTTATTAAAATATCTCTTTATATACCTTCTACGCCTAATGCAATATTTCAATGAAACAGAAATGTTTGGGGGTTTTTTTTGCTACTGTTGTGCCTTAACTCTTTGGAATCCCAGAGTAGGCTATACAGATCAGCATCATATTGATAACTTCCTGGATCACAACAATGCCATAGAGCAGTGATGGCAAGCGATGCCACAGAGCAGTGATGGCAACCGATACCACAGAGCAGTGATGGCAACCGATACCACAGAGCAGTAATGGCAAACAATACCATAGATAGAGGGTCACAACAATGACCCTAGAGGTTCAAAACTGGATGGAGAACTGAGTGTAAATGTAAGAAAATAGTACATTGTGTGAAAAGGTAGTAGATACCTGGAATAGCATTCCAGTGGAGTCATATCAGCGGATTTTCCAGGTGTTACATGAAGACTCTAAATTCAGCCACCTCCTAAATAAAGTAATTCATTTTCTAGTAACAGAGATAGCAAGAGTACATTGTTCTAGTTTCTCATGTTCACGTACGGCCTGGGTATGCTACTATAACCCAACTTGATGGAAATCATTTTATCAAGCTCAGAAGAGCTGATAGTTGAACACATGGTACACTGGGTGCACTAGCTCACTGATCCATCTCAATATCCTTTGGACGATTCTGTTTTAAAAAAACACAGTACTGTTTTAGTATGACAGGTTACTTAGAGGTAGTGGATGCATGGAATAGCCTTCCAGCAGAAGTAGTAGACAGTAAAAGGGTTTACGCATGCATGGGATAGGCATAAGGCTATCCTAGATACTGGATAAGACTTATGAAAGGATTCAGAAAATTGGGCAGACTAGATGGGCCGAAGAGATCTCATCAGCCCGGACACTCTATGGTTCTATGTTACTGAGGGGCACTTATCAAATCATGGTGAACATGCAGGGCACCGACTGGCATTTTAAATTTCAAGTAAATAAAACCTTATCTGTCATTATTCAGTCAGTAAACATAAGCTCAGAAAGGACAAACCTACCCTACATTCTACCTCCAGCCTTAGACTGCAACCCCAGACATGCTCAGCAAGGTCATGGCTAACCCAGAGATTTCCTATGCTAACAGTTTAGTGAGGTACTGAAGGGCACCCAAGGATTTAATCTCATTACTTATGAGATTACTCATTATTACTCATTACCCCAATATATTTAAATACTCATTTTTTTCACTTAAATCATTACAATAATTTTTGTCCTATATTATTCATTATTAATATCATTATTTAAGCCCTTCTAGAATATAAACATACAATATCTATGTACCCATCTAATTTGCTCATGTTTCTAAATCCTCACACATTATTTAGTCCCTGACCTTATCTTATATCTAGGATAGCCTTGTGCCTATCCCATGCATGCTTAAACTCCTTTACTGTATTAACCTCTACCACTTCTACTGGAAGACTATTCCATACATCCACTACCCTCTCAGTAAAGTAATACTCTCATTAGTCCCTGACCTTATCTTATATATAGGATAGCCTTATACCTATCCCATGCATGCTTAAACTCCTTCACTATATTAACCTCTACCACTTCCGCTGGAAGACTATTCCATACATCCACTACCATCTCAGTAAAGTAATGCTTTCATTAGTCCCTGACCTTATCTTATATCTAGGATAGCCTTATAGCTATTCCATGCATGCTTAAACTCCTTCACTGTATTAACCTCTATCACTTCTGCTGGAAGACTATTCCATACATCCACTACCCTCTCAGTAAAGTAATACTTTCATTAGTCCCTGGCCTTATCTTATATCTAGGATAGCCTTGTGCCTATCCCATGCATGCTTAAACTCCTTCACTGTATTAACCTCTACCACTTCTACTGGAAGACTATTCCATACATCCACTACCCTCTCAGTAAAGTAATACTTTCATTAGTCCCTGACCTTATCTTATATCTAGGATAGCCTTATACCTATCCCATGCATGCTTAAACTCCTTCACTGTATTAACCTCTATCACTTCTACTGGAAGACTATTCCATGCATCCACTACCCTCTCAGTAAAGTAATACTTTCATTAGTCCCTGGCCTTATCTTATATCTAGGATAGCCTTATACCTATCCCATGCATGCTTAAACTCCTTCACTGTATTAACCTCTACCACTTCTACTGGAAGACTATTCCATGCATCCACCACTCTCTCAGTGAAGTAATACTTTGACCACCTCTCCACCCCAACTGCATCATGGTCATTATAGAGCCTGAGAGGATCTAACGCACGGCCAGGGGAATGCATTGTCCCGTAGAAGCCGCTGCTAGTGTTGGGCCTGTGTGACAAAGAGTTAAACGGCTGAGGCCTTTGATCCCCTTATTTAGTGTCTGGGGAGAGGAGGGGTTACAGAGAGAAAGCCACTAGCACTGAATAATAAGAAAGGATGTGGAATTGGCACCCTCCCCTACATCCTCCCCTATTACAAGGAGGCAATGGGCCAGCCCCCTCCTCCTCCACACACTGTACACCTCACTGCCCTACAGTTTTAAAGACCCCCTCTGTTCCACACACACTACTTTACACGGGCTCCACAAAGTACCTCTCTATACTGTGCACACGGTGGCATAGACTCTAATACATAGCATTACACACATGTGGCATGTGTCCAACAATAAAAAAACCTCCCCTAATACTTTCTTTTTTTCATGCACCCCCCCCTACGATCCAGGGGTCCGACGCCAGGAACATAGGAAGCTAAAATTAATTTGTAAAAAGTGGACAATGTCGGTAAAAAAAAAAACAATACACACAGCGCGTCCGTGACATGAATGGGTGGATGAATGAAGATCGTCGTGTTCATTCATAAAACTAGTATTAGAAATAACAACAGATATTAGTCGTAGACGCGGCGATAAATTTAACCAGCCCCGAAAAAAGTCGCACCGTTTTAAAGCTAATACCGCCACAGTAATCTTCAGAGCCAGACAAACGGTGGCTCACACACGCACACAGGTATGTCTGGTCCCTTTTGTCACACGCCATCTGCAACACAAAGACGTCTTATTACCCTCCGCCGTGAGGAGTGAGGGGGTCAGTTCTTTGTTTCGCACATACCTTTTCCTAAGGCAGTTAGGATACATTTTAACGGTTACCTGCCCCACACACCAGCACCATCCCCAACCTCTCGGCATTCTCCCCATCTCTCCCTCTGAAGGCAGCCCAAACTACCCCCTCTTTCCCCACACAGACAGAGACACAGGGTCTGCCCCCTCCCTCCCACACAGGACTCTGGTTAGGAAGTTATTTTGTCCCAGACCAGAGGCGGGAGAGAGGGGGGGGGGGGACAAGAGAGAGAGTCTGGCACGTCAGACATCTCACTTCACACTGTGCCCATGCCTCCTCTACCTAGCACCAGGGGTGATGCTACCCGGCTCCCGTGAACACCTGTACACATGATCCACATCTCAGAACATGCCATGAACGATCAGACGTTGGACAGAACAAATACACGCTTGCTGCACACATCCCACAAACCTATCCAACACTAGTATAGACATTCGCACGCATGTGGGTCTGAATGGACATAGGACACGTCACACACATGAAGCGCGGTTAATTACATGCATAGAAGCCGACCACCTTCTTCGGTAGTAGGTTCCATGGGCTCGGAACTTAACATATTCACGTAGAATTGAAATATTCCATGCGCTGGTATTTATGTTTTACATACAAAGGCAGGAATTCACGACACTTCTCACACACCTGATCTGATACATGCCCAGGCGTGTGGGGGAGATGCTGGCTGCACTCTGGGTTGTGTTACTTTGCCTGCGGGCAGAAGGTGCCAGCGTCAGCCTGACCCGGGGCCACTTTGGCATCTGCCCCAACCAGCTGAATATTAACCTATGGGTGGACGCACAAAGCACCTGCGACAGGGAGTGTGAGTCGGACAAGGTAAGCGTGGGGTTAATGTACCGGCCAATCTTGGTTTAATAAAGGGTTTGTATGTTGTTATTTTCTACTTGTGTTTAATACTTAAAATTATTTGAACACATAAAGGTGCTCGCTGTAGTTTTACATTCAAAATAATTTCGCCGGGGCTTCTCAATTCAGTAAGGAGGGGCTTGGGACTGTTACTATAGCAATGGGAATAATTCTATTACACTGCATAGTTTAGGAGATTGGAAGAGTTGAGGAAAAAATATGCACACATTGTTAAATTGTGACACCTCATCCAAATCAATGATTTACCAGTATAGCGGTACATTTGTTTATGTGCTACGAGGTGATGTCATCAACAGAAGACAGCAGAAACACATTTAAAGCACATTGAAATCCTTTCATTTAAGGATTTGCCTGCAACTCTGCTAACACAATGGTCTATTCAATAAAACGTTATCCTAATCTATTCATTGGCTGGCTGTCAGACTAGCACGTCTAGATACAATTATACCAGTTTACATAGATTTGCATTGCATGGTCCCTTTGAATGTTCTGTTAGCATTTATTACTTCTACTGGGAGGTTACAACGCTTTCAGCATAGTATCGTTTTTTTTAAACATTACCCTACAGTGCTCCACCCTCTAGCAACAACTTTATTTAGTATTTATTTCTATTTAAACCTTGTTACTGATCACAGCTGTATTTCTCCCCCCAGGAGTGTGAGGCTTTTGAGAAATGTTGCACAAATGTTTGCGGACAGAAGAGCTGTGTGGCCGCTCGGTACCCGGACACGGGCCTGCCTGCCCCAGGTTCGCTCTCTCCCCTGACCTGTGCCGGCTTTGTTTGCGCTCAGCAGGGCTCGGACTGTGAGATGTGGGAAGGGCGTCCCATCTGCCGCTGCCGGGAGCGCTGTGGGAAGCAGCCGGGTTTCACATGCGCCTCCGACGGGCTCACCTACTACAACCGTTGCTTCATGGATGCGGAGGCTTGTGCCAAGGGTGTTAGCCTGGCAGAGGTGCCCTGCAAATTTGTCTCATCGTGGCCACTCACAAGCCCAGCCCCTTTTGAAACGACCCTACAGCCCACTCAGCCTTCAACCCCTCTGGAACTGCCCGTGCCCCCTGCATTGTACCACGCCCCAGTCCCACAGTCCGTGACCGTGGGAGGCACTGTGGGCCTGCAGTGCGAGTCTACTGGTCGACCCCGACCCGAGATCTTATGGGAAAAGCTGGGGGATGGTCCCTCTGCCCCAATCATGCGGCCAGATCAAATGTACGGTAATCTGGTGGTCACAAACTCTGGACAGCTAGTCATTTACAATGCACGGCCGGAGGATGCTGGGATCTACGTGTGCATGGCCCGTAACACGGCAGGGCTTCTGCATGCCCACTTCCCTCTCTCTGTCCTGAGGAAGGATGCGACTCCTATAGACTCTTCCCAAATTCAGTCAACGCAGCCCTCCGAGTGCCTGAAGCTTCCAGACCGCAGGGAATGCCAGGGACCTCGTACTCTAAGTTGGTCTTATGAGGCCCAGAGCGGCAACTGCAAGACTGTCCTCCACAGGTGGTGCCCAGGCAGTCCCAATAACTTTGCATCCTATGAGGATTGTAGAGCAACATGCCAGGCAAGGCCCCCTGACCCTTGCACACTTCCACCTGTAAGAGGTCCATGCAAGGCGTTAGAATGGAAATGGGCATACAGCACTCTGATGCGCCAATGTTTTTCTTTCACATATGGCGGATGCCAGGGCAATCTGAACAATTTCGAAAGCAAGCAGGCCTGTGAGGATCGTTGCCCTCTTCTAAGGGACAAGCATTGCCAAGGATGCCACCTACGAGGACGGCTGGTGCCTAGCTTGTGCCGTAGCGACTTTATCATAGTAGGCCGGCTGGAGGACTCGGGTGAGGAACCTGTGCTGAGAGTGGCTCTGGGAGAGGTGCTGAAAGATGACCACATGGGTCTTCATTTGTTTCATACAAAATATTTGGAAGTCACCCTTGGAGATAATGGTGGAGGTGGATGTAGCTGCTATGGTCTTGCCGGGGATGGCCAGCTCTTGATCATGGGGGAGGTGCAGGAGGGTATGGCCTTGTTAGGTCCTTCTAGTTACATCCGTCCCGCCAATGAGAAAAGACTGAAGAAGGTTAGGGAGATGCTGGAGAAAGGGACGTGCCAAATGCTTAACAGATTTCAAGATTAATTTATAGCAGAGAGTTTGCCAGAAACACGTTTGTATCCCTACATGCAAGATGCACACTATTTTGAACGTTGAATATTTGCAATAGAAGAATGTTTTTCAAGTTCACTATTACCAAAAGCAACTCAGTTCTGATATGATCGGACCTATGAGCTGTTATAGCCTCCTGGGAATCTTATATCACTGGCGATATCAATTATTTGCACATTGGCTTGGAGCAAATGGATTGATGTAATCCCTCGGGTATGATTCCCAATTAGTACTCGAAGGGTGAAATCATTCACTCTCCAGTGACAGTTTTAGTCAAATCTTTTGCATTGTTTAAAATATTCTCTGTATCCCCATGTTGCATGTATTTAATAAGACTGTCAATATTGCTTAATATTGTTACATGTTGTAAAATCAAAATCCTTGGATGCTCCACTCTTATGACATCACCATGCAAACCTGTTATGCTAATCATGTGATGTCAAAACAATTAATTACCAGGATGAACCCAGACGTGGGTCCCTGGCTCACGGTTCCTAGAGGGACACCAGTCTAACAAAGCCTATGATTGGCCGAAATGTATGTCTTTGGTTGCCATGTTCCTTATGCAGAGGGGCCTTGCCATGCATGCTGGGACTGAACTGCTCTGATGGGTGGGACACGTCTGATATGCTAATAGAGAGGTCCAAAAAAACGCTGATCTTATCGGGAAGTCTGATGTGGCTGCCATTTCTTTTTTTTTCTCACCTTTTAGCACAGCATTTCGAACAATTTTAATTCTCCATGCAAACAAATAAAGACCTCGGGATGCTGTATCACACGTTATAAGGGGCGAAAAAAAGATCTTTTGAATTTTACAGAAGTCCCTGGTAGTACATCATGCAATACCTAACATCGACCACTGGGTGGCGTATGTTTACAGGAAAGATCACGGCAACTTGTCGACAAAGCATTCTTCTTTCAATGCTAAAATTACTGATGATATTTGTAATACAAGTTGACCAAAAGTATACTTGCTCTACAATTTCCCTGCATTTTTTTTAATTCCAGTTAATTCCAACCCAGGCACTGAAACTGTGAATAATAAATAACTACGCCCATAATAGCAAGGATAATGCACATCCTGCCAATTACCCAATGTAATGCTACTCATGTTATCTAATTCTAAAGGATTAAGGCCTGAGTCGGCCCTGCCAAGATTTGAACCTTGTTGAGTTAAAAGAAACAAAAAAAACCAGAAAGAATAATTGTAAATGCATTTTTAATCCAGCTGAAGGGAAGTAAAACATATGAAACTCTCTTAATGTTTATATATCCCATGTATATGTAAATAAATATGTACATAGACGGCTGAAAGCGTGTCTGCATTTGCATGTTAACACATATTGAAGCAAACAAATCTCATGTATGATTTTAATATGATGCAGGTAATACCAGGTGCTAAGTGTGTCCTAAGATCCAAAGCTGTAAGGTTGATGCCATTCCTTTTACACCAGTCAACCCGTATTTATATCTTACGGAAGATCAGGCACTTGTTATTAGCAGGCATGTCGACCTGGAGTGGATGACAAGGATCAGTGGCACACAGGTTAGTTTTTGGGTGCACATAGCCAATGCGCCATGGAGATCACGTAATTAGACTGTTAGGGCTGGTGGCAAGCATCATGGAAAAGCCATGGTACGAAAATTGTGTCGTTCATCTCCAGTTACTCTGATGTAGTAAAATGATCACCTGTAACTTCACACCACTAAAAAGAACAACTCTGATAAGACAAATGTACCTACGTTTAATTGAGAGTGTGCATATGTATATGGATAATACAAAAAATATTTAACGAAAGAATATAAATAAATTTAAAACTGAGCACTCTGTTCCACATAGCTCTAACAGGCAGCAGACATGTTGTTTAGAATCTTACGAAAAGGAGAATGAAGATCTGGCCCAAGATTCTAAATATTATGTCCGCCCCCTGATAGACCTATACATATTATTTAATTTCTATTTAAAATATCTTCAACTGATGCAATCTTTAAATTAAACATAAGTTCATTTTGTTTCTACAGTTAAACAAGAAATTGGATGATGTTCAGATAAAACTTTTGCAGAAATTAGTCCTCCAATCTTATCTTGCCCACGGTACGTTTAAAAATGTGTGCATTGGCTTTAGACCCTCAGGGTCACTGCTGTGTACAAACAAGAGAACTCTGATTAGAGGGGCAACGATTTAAAAGTAATATCAGGAAGTATTACTTTACTGAGAGGGTAGTGGATGTATGGAATAGCCTGCCAGCAGAAGTGGTAGAGGTAAACACAGTCAAGGATTTTAAGCATGCGTGGGATAGACACAAGGCTATCCTAGCCATAAGACCGGGAACGGGGGACTAATAAAAGTACTCAAAAAAATTGGGCAGACTAGATGGACCGAATGATTCTTATCTGCCGACACATTCTATGTTTCTATGTTTCTATACCAGGAGTCAGAATTTAATTTAGTAAAGCGAGAACATGCAATGCTCATAGCACCACCCTGTGGTTGGCATAAGTATGACACACAGATTGTTATAAAACTGTTACATACCATTCTCTCCAAGTTCATGCCGTGGGCTTTAGCCAAGTCCTGCAGTTCTCCTGTGTCCCACACCCCCCACATGGGGTTACTGTAAAGCATAGAGGAACCATATTGGGATTTTGATATAGGCAAAGTGAGGGAAAATATAGACAAGAAACTGGGGTGTACTTTTGTAACTTCTTGCTGCTGAGTAAGAGGCTGCACCGAGGTGTAAATATCTCAACCGGTGTGTTACACCCAGGGCTGCCATCATGGGGTGACAAACGATACATATGTCAAGGGCCACCCTAAAAAATATCAAAAAGAATAAAGAGAGAAAAAGCTTGCCAGCAGAGGCGCTGGCCGGGCAAATCAGAAGATCTCCTCTGCTGGCGAGTGCGCTGCGCTACCATGCTGCCTCTCATGCTCCCCACACATGTTTAAGGTCAGAGTGTCATGGGTCACATGACGTGCCGGCACTTAGGTTTCAGACAGGGGGAGCGTGAGAGGTAGCCCTGGGAGTGCAATGTGGTGATGGGGCATGTCCTGGTGTAGTTCTGGGTGTGCAATGTGGTGATGGGGCATGTCGTGGTGTAGTTCTGGGTGTGAAATGTGGTATGTGCTGGGATAAGTCCTGGGTGTGCAATGTTGTGCTTGAACATGTCCTGGGGTGCTAAGGTAAGTCCTGGACCATGTCCTGAGGATGCAAAGTGGGTGCTGGCAGGGGTATGTCCTGGGTGTGCAAAGAGGTTCTATGGGAAGGTATGTTTGAGTAATAACGAAAGGATATGGAATGGAGTGGTGGGAGAGAATGGAGTGGTGAAGGGGGCCCAGACCATTTAGTCTGAGGGTGGCCCTGGTTACGCCTCAGACATCTTAGCATATTGAAATCAGACAGTAAATTATACATGTAACCACAGCTTACAGGATGAGCAGAGAATAATACAGATATTTACCTTCTTTTCAAGCTCATGTGAAAATCCACGTTGCTCTTTGGAGTGAGCACGCCATTCACAGAGTACGGCTGGGAAAGAAAAGAAAATAAGAATCACTACATTGCATGTAACAATGCTCTGATATGTCTGTGTAAATGTCTCTCTATATAAACCAAATGTCCACAGGGCAGTAAAGATCACGGGGAAATGGACAAACTACACTAATATACTGATTAAATTATAATTTATTATTAAGTGTAAATAATCCTACAGAAAATATAATAAACAGATCATCAAAAATCCCTGGAATACACATCAAGAGGACATAGTCTTAAATTAGAGGGGAAAAGGTTTAAAAGTAATATCAGGAAGTGTTACTTTACTGAGAGGGTAGTGGATGTATGGAATAGCCTGCCAGCAGAAGTGGTAGAGGTAAACACAGTCAAGGAGTTTAAGCATGCGTGGGATAGACACAAGGCTATCCTAGATGTAAGACCGGGAACGGGGGACTAATAAAAGTATTTAGAACATTGGGCAGACTAGATGGACCGAATGGTTCTTATCTGCCGACACATTCTATGTTTCTATGCATAGAGTACATTTATGTGCTGTTCTGCTGACACAATTTAGAGAATATTATTGATGCTCCATCTCCACAGTGTAAGCATTGAGTATGTGACAGAAAGGTTTTAAAGGGACCCTGTTATGCTGCCTGGTACCTGCGCATTCACCTGATATGCCCAGAAATCTGTCCCAGAATGCTTTGCACAGGGACCAGTTGCATTGCATGATGGATGCTTGATCTCCAGGCAGATGTAAAGTTTATTTATTTTAATGACATTAGATGTATATTATCATAGGACTGTCTTATTACGCATGTCAGTGTCCCTTTAAAACAAATTATGATGGATAGAAGGTTCATCTTACCCCATAAGTGAGAAGCAGTCCGCCAGTCTGCAGGAGGTGTCCTGCCCCTTTAAAAAGCCCCTGTTGGTACAAGAACAAAAATTGTTTCAGATTTGTAGCACCTCATCCCCCCACCATGTAAACCTATTACTTATTTTTGTTTTTAAGTATGGTTTTTGTAAGTTATGTTTCATTAAAATATTAAATCACGTGTAGGCCGTTTAAATAGACATGCTTTATTGAGACCTCTTTTTGTAGCTGTATCAGGGGAGACATGTTATTTAGCATCTTGGGATAGATCTTCCTTCATCTGACGCAAGATGTCAACCCCCTGATGCAGTTGTCCTTTAAGATTCTGCCTTTATCATATATATATTGGCAGTTGAGATAAATGTCAAATTACATGGGTACAGCTGTGATCAGAGATGTGGATCATGTTGATACAGACGATGAGTTGCAGTGAGTTGGATCTCAGGCCCCAGGTATCCCAGCTCCGCGAGGAGTCCAGAGTCAAAGGTTGCTCCACATTACTGAGAGAGAAGCGGGTGATGTGCTCAGAGATGCTGCAAAGAGAAGACAGAATCATCAATATCCCCATCCTAGGTAATCACCCAATCTAGGGTATATCATCCATTGCAGATTTGCACATTCTTATGTTAGTACCACTTATTATTTACTTTATCAAAGGCTTTTCTCCAGGAAAATATCAGAGGAGAAATCTGCTAAGAGATTTTGAAGCCTAAATCACAAGAGCAAGTGTCTGGAATGACACATACCAGGGGTGTAACAGTCATGGTCACAGAGGTAGAAACTGTGGGCAGTATTGTATCTTCCACAAGGCAAACAAGGCACTCGCCTAGGGCAGAACTTTGCCAGAGGGCGGCACTTTGTCAGAGGGTGTTAAAGCACACTTCTGGTTCCCTTAAACATTTTCACTCCCTCCCCCACCATTCAGCAAACTTTAGCCCCATCCAGTTAATCGGGCTGACAAGGGCATGCAATGGACGTGGTGGGAGTATGTAATGAGGGTGATGGTTGCATGTAATATGGGTGATGGGGCATTTAGTGTGTGTAGCGGGGCTGCAATATTAAATCCCAATATCTCTGCTGGTAAAATAAGGTAATCCAAGTAAAGCGCTGGAAAGTAAGGCAATATCCTAAATCCCCCAGTAACCGGACGAAACACAGTTCTGGGAGTCAACTGAGAAGTTTATTCACAGCTTCAGCATTTATGCAATTCCCCATGCAAGGGGTTTCCTTAATCCCCTTACAGGGGCTATACAGTAGTGGACTACATGGGAAACTGAAAATACAGGCCATTTCTCCCACCATTCACTGCTGTACGGGAGGGGCACTCCCACTAGATAATCCTGTTAAGTGGATTATCCCTCCGTACAGCAGAACCGGGTTTTAACATAAGAATATATAACTTTGACATTAACACGAATACATTTTTACACCAGGTTAACACAGCTATTTCAGACAACCTTTAAATGTTCTGCAATATGACCTAAAGTGGCTAGGTTTGGTGCATATCTTGGGGCATATCTTGGGTGTGCAACGTGGGTGGTGGGGTGCCCGAGTTTTGTCTGGGGGCAGCACAAAACCAAGATACACCACTGACTGTGGGTACAGAGGCTGCTGGGGGGGGGGGGGGGGGGGGGGGCACAGAGAGGCAGCTGGGGGGGGGGGGGGGGGAACCATGTAAAAAAACAAGTGCAGTAGGGAAAACATGAGTAAGGAGCAATTTGTGAATATTTGTGAAAACACTTTGCACTTTTTTTCCTGTTTTGCGCCTCTTCCGTTTATTTTTATGTAGCGTGCATTTTTCCGGTTGCGCTAATATATTGTGATTATATTTGTGCGCTAAGGTCTTTTTGCGAATATTTTGTGAAAACTAATTCTTATTTCGCGTGTGTAAATTACACCAGCTTTTAGCGAGCGCCAATATGTAAGGCAGAAAAACATATTCACAAACTTAGCTCATATTTATTATCAGAGTGTTAAATGTTTAGTACATGGCAAAGGGCGCACAGAGCAAAGATAGTCTTGCACATAAAACACATTTTGGCTTTTTCTAGCACATGCCCCTCCATGTGTAGGCGGTCTCCCTGGTTACAGGTCTTAGTGGGGTCACGTGACTCACCTCCGCAGGCAGGATTGGTCCACTTCGGACGGCTGCCAGCGCACGTTGGCCAGAGCCTTGGCGAAGTGAGCGACGTGCTGCCCGGTACCTGAGGCCACCTCTAGGGCCCGTACCTCGGGGGCAGACGGGCTCACATACTGCTTCAGCACCTCAAGTATAGGGCCCTTGTTCCTTTCCGCCGCAGCGGCCACCAGCATCTTCCCTAAGGCTTTTAACAGGTCCACTGCGACTACAAAATCCGGGTGAACGTCAGTAAGAGAGGACTACAAATCCCGTGCTGCACCACGACCGGAACTGCTGCTCATAGCATGGCTTCAACTTCCTGTCTGCCAGACTTCCCTGTGTTGATTGAGCACTGGTATTCTCTAATGGAGTTTATAAGCTTTATAGTTATCAGTGTTACCTATGTAAATGACCAGCAGTCCTGGATAATTCAACATATACATTTATAGTCATTATTTACTATGTTATTGCCACAATGGGCTGACAGCACAGCTTGGAGATACCTCCTTGGTAGAGTTGCCATCCAGCCTATATTTCTTTTGACAGTCCTGATATTGCTATGGAGGTACTGGCAAAGCTGGTATTTATTTTTACACTTACTAGGTCAGACCTGTCATTTATTGCACATATATAATATTTACAAGCAGACCAATAAAGTGTTACTTAACCCCTTAGTGACAAGACATTTTGACCTTTACTTTCTGTTGGTGACATTTCTGGGATGTTTGTGTTTAGCTATCATTTTCTTCTTTCTCACATACTCTTCCTTACACAAACAATATGTTGTTCTAATCGTCAAAAGAAGGGCTTTCATTAGATACCATTATGTTCATCATATCTTATTATTTACTACAAAAGAAATCATAAAATATGATGAAAAAAATAAAAAAACAACACGTTTTGTAACTTTGACCTTAAAGCTAATTTAGTTTCTAAATGTTCTCCCGAGTTCAGAAATATGATTTTTTTTCCATGTTTTTCTGCAGTTTTTTGTGAGTTATGGTGTAAAAACCTTTCTTTTATTGACCCGAACCTTAAATTTAACCCCAACACTAACCCTTAATGTATTTTAATTTTAACCCTATCCTTTATGCTAACCCTAATTTAATTGTAACCCTAACAGCTATTATAACCCTAACCCTAGGTTTGAGCTAATTAAGTTTTTTTTTTTTTCATTGCAACGTTGCTAACTGCCTCTAGGGGCAGTCAAGCAACAGATTCAGAGTGTCGGAAGTAAAAAAAAATTCACTTCAAAAGCTCTACCCACAAGAGGGCACAGCCATATTGCAGGAGCATGCTGCTCGTGGGTGCACCAGAGCCGGAATTTCAGTGCTGCCTATTGCCTCGATGTTGAGGCAATAGAGCAGCACCGTCAGAGCGGTTTTCGCGATTGTTGACCACGAAAACCGCTAGTTCCACTGCAGGACGTGTCAGGCACGTCCATTGTCGGCAACAGAATTGCTCTCTGGACGAGCCTGACATGTCCTTTGTCGCGTAGGGGTTAAAACAAAAATAAAATTACAGTCATATTAGTGAACAATATTCAAATTTTATTAACAAATGTACAGTTAGTGCCACCTGATTAAGGAAGCCCAGAGAGGACATGGATTTTTTTTTTATATGTTTCTATCTCAAGCAATGGCCTCTCTGGGTTTCCGTACTAGTTCCATGAATTAACTCTACAAATCTCCAACCCCACCAGAGATCCAGGATACCAGCGTACATGGCTTGGAATGGTGAGCTGGCCCAGTAGTGGTGTACATGCACCGTGTGCATGCGCAGAATCCAATCTCCTTCTGGACTGAAGAGACTTAGGACAACAGAGGCTGAAGTGAGGACAGCAGTCCTGTAAAAAAAGGTGGACAGTTGGGGAGGAATGTGCTAGTGTACCTGTCTCTGATACTAACAGTGTTTGAATAAACCTTATTTTATAATCTGTCTTTGTCCTCTTTATAGGAGCACTGTGATTAATCCCAGGCACAGTTGTCCAAAAACACACCTACAGTTGACTTTTTAGTTATAAATTAACAGGATATTATTATTTTACTGATCTGGTTGGTTTTTCATTGGCTTAGTTAACTATTTGGATTAATGCAGCATGGGTAACCTCTGTGAGGGCCAAGGGGGTGCTAGTTCACTCCACTTTACGGACAACTGTACAGACAACTGTCAGCAAAAAAAGTAAATTCTGTTAAACGGAAAGATAACATCAAATGTAAAAATTTTAAATAGAAATGCTTTAATGAAAGAATACAAATAAAGCACGCTACGCTTTCTAAAGCACTATCAGGAGGCAGACATCTTGGGTCGGATGTGTCAGATCTGACCCAAGATTCTAAACATGTCTGCCCCCTGATAGATCTTTATAAGCAGATAGGACTCAATAATGTGCTTTATTTGTATTCTTCCATTAAAGCGTTTCTGTTTATAATGTCTATACTTGATGCAATCTTTCAGTTGAACATAACTTTTTTTTGTTGTTTCCAAAGAGAATGTACTGCACAGATGCATACTAACCTGATAATGCAGGGCATAGGTCAGTCTAGTTCAAGGCTTGACAAATCCAAGGAGCCACGGCCCCTAAAATTCCTACTGCTGGGTCCTAACCTTTTTTGATTGTTTTACATAGAACCCTACGGACGTACCATTTCCCTGGCTCCTAAATAAAACTCCTAGTCATGTCTGGCTCCTAAAGTCTACAAACATTTTTCAAGCCCTAGTTACAAAGTAGATATCCCTTCCTGAAAGTAGACAGAGATGGAAGTGGCCCCTTAAAACCTAGAACCGCTCCTTACTATTACCTATCTATCCAAAATAATAACACCAATCATAGTGTAGTATATATAAATATATAGATATGTACATATAAGCTGTACGACACTCACTTTGATTTTTTGGGAGTAGTTGAAGCTGTGGGTGGGGCTTTACCAGAACATTTTCATCGAATACTGAAGAATACGAATACTTTATTTGAGTTACACAATTTAATATAAAACACATTTTTTGTTCAGTTTAAATACACTTTATTGTGAGTTTTATTGCTCTGGAGCTCTGTGATACATTCATACACACCGAAAAATCTGAGCTCACAGGGGGGAAAAAGGGCAATATAGGAGAGAAAGAAGGACAGGGGGCTTTGTATGCAAAATAAGGACTCTACCGCCTAAATAGAGACACTTGGGTGGTATGATCTTATCTATCCTAGATTGCGATCGTCCTGTGTCCACGGACTGTTCCATGTAAACCCTCTGTTTGCCCATCTTATTCATTTAACTGTGCAATATGTTTTGGTAAGGTGTTTGGGGGTCTTTTATCTTGTTTATTGTGCTACATCATTTTAATTTTTTGCTATTATGTGTTTTTAAAGCCATGTTAAAGAAATACCAAAAGAATATACAGCTGATATGTATTTATAATTTAATTATTTAGAAATATAATCCACTATGATTGGTATTTGTTTCAAACGTCTTTTATTACTGACATTATAGCCAAGATGATGTACATCGAGATCAAGTTTCATTTATCCGCCCCCAGGTGATGTCATAAGCAGGAGACTCCACAGACTCCACATTCTCTATATGCTCAGTAAAAACAATGTATAGGTGATAAAGTCCCATTAAGGTTTTCCACTGATAATGTGCTACATGTACATAGTAGAGTGCTTTAGAAGGCACATCTAAACACCATTATTATTATCCACTATTCCACTGATAACTAGGGTTGCCACCTGGCCGGTAAAAAAATTGGCATCAGGCCAATGTTAAGTCTATAGAGACAGAAGAAAGGCCGGTATTTTTCTGAAGAAAAGGTGGCAACCCTTCTGATAACCCAGTGCTCTACATCTCACATGCAGCCATCGGGGCACCAGATCTCACTATTAGACCCCAATATCTTCATTTGCACACTTTATACTCGTTTTAATATAATTTAAGACACCTACGGTGACCGTTGTCCTAAAGTCCATATGTTTTAATGCACTCTTGGAGATTAAAAGGGGAAAAAAACATCTTAAAGAGTAATATCACTGGATATCTAGTTAATGTGACAGTAAACAACAATTCCCAGAATTCCAAAGGACAGTGAATTGTCAGTGATGTTAGCATTCTGGGAAATGCAGCCTGTCCTGGGAAGATTCCTACAGATAACCTTCAGCATCCTTCAACCAAGGTCGTCTGGAGGCCAAAGCTATACTCATTGTGTGGAAAAAAAAGAGTCAATGGACTTTGCACCCATAAATACGTTTGCAGTTGCGTTTGCCACTGTCATTCAATGTATGGAGGGAAAAAATCCCAGCTTACATGCAAAATAAGTTAACCCTTTCACTGACCAAGAAGTAAAAAAACTTCCACAGACATAGAGGCTCTTTACTAAAACTGATCTGAGAATGAAACTGCAAGTGAGAGAAAAATAAATCAATGATTAATAGTGGATCCGCTTGACAGTTCATTTTCCGAAAAAGACCCCAAAATGAAGACACTAGTGCTTTTTGAGCTCTGTAAAGTTCAGCCCGGAGTGTTTGAATTCTTGATGAATAAGTTACTTTATTTATATTCTTTCATTAACTCATTTCCATTTAAAACATCTACACTTGCAATCTTTTAATTAAACAAAAGTTCCAAATGCATAAAGCAGGGTTGGCGTTTTGTGAGAATAGATAAGAAAGCCAGGGATCAAGAAATAGGTGAAGTTGAAACAATTCCAAGTTAGGGATTGACGGTAATGGCGTTATATAATGTGTTTTTACAGGCAAGTTAATATTTTTAGGACTTTTATCCCACCTTTCAAAGGTCGGCACTTCCACAGATGGCTGAGATTTTATTCTCCAACTGTTAAGGTCCCGTTGGGGCAGACTGCTGTGAGTTTTGGAGTGTCTGGTGCAAGGACAGGAGGACACAACATACACGGGGTGTAAAAAAAATTTTTTTTATTTAATGCTGTAAATAGGTCATCATTTTTGGCCTGGGTACAGTATGTCTTTGTGGGGGAAGCGATTTGAAACGCAGTGGAGAGTTCCTGCTGATTAGACCACATTTTGAACGCTGCCCCACAACTGACTTTTATGAATAACCCGCTATGTAGGTAACTAGAAAGTGTCTGTGTAGTGCATTAAAATATATAAAAAGCCAATGCAATAGTCCATAAAAGGGGTTATGTTTACTGAGCAATACTAGGTAAAAATCTAAAAGCGGAGTAATCAGCAGGAACATTCCATTGGTTTCCACGGTGATCTCTCAACTTTTAGACCATAGTTTTATGATTGCTCTATATACAAAATCTCTAATATACATGCATACCGCCCAACTCTTGCACCCGGCAAATTTGGAGAAGAGCTTGGGAGGTGGAGTGTCAGCTCTACTGCGCACGCACAGTAGCCAGTCTCCATTGTCTCAGACACAATTATAGTGTGGGGTTGCGGTCTTAAATCCCATTGTCCTGCTGAGCTTCAAAGTGGGACAGAAGTAGAGCTCGGCGGGACAGCGGGATTGCCTTCCAAAATCGGGACAGTTGGGAGGTATGATATATGTCATACGTTAGCCTACATAAACAGTGTGAACAGAGCAAGTCATTACAGAAACAAGTAAACAAGCAGAGTTGCTTACATGTAAATACAGCACTATATTCTGTGCAATGACCACCCATAAGTCTGCAGTTATTGTACATTCCAACATTTCAAATGGTCAAAGAGGGACACTTTTGTTTTCAGATGAGTGGCTGAAGGTGTGGCTATGGGCAGGGTACTTTTTTTTAGGTGACTTTAAGGCTAATTGAGAGCTATTTATGACATTTGGTCAGCCATTTAGAATAAGAATAATGCATTTTATTTATGTAAACCAATATATAAACACTTTTACTGCATTCTAAACACACTATATGAGGAGTCTTATTGCTGTGGATCTCTGTCCTACACTCTATTTATCTAAAATACTGAGATCCTGAAAAATAGGGAGAAAAAAATAGGGACTGTCTCTGCTAAACAGTGACACTTGGGAGGCATGGGTTATCGACAAAGAATAATGCCAGGCAGTGGAGCAAGGAATGGGGCAATATCCATGGAATATTCTACATTTGTCATTTATCCACACGTGATCTTTGTACATAACACACACCCCACCCCTGTGAGCCCTCTTCATAAATAGTTACACTTGGCTAGAGGTTCAGCTCCAAGGCATTACACAACAGGTTAGAGAAGTATGCATGGGATGCAGTCCCTTTAAGAGTCACGAGGGGCGTGGCTAGCAGAACATGCCTCCTTAAAGAGCCCGCTGCTACAGTCAAAAGTCATATCCATCCTGCTGATCCTAGCGGCATAAGGGGGCATTTTACCCTACCACTCACCCCCTTCCCACCTGGCCATGTACACCATCACTAGAGGGCCCAGCAAGTTAACCACGCAGAGGAGAACAGGTACTGTAATGTGTCTGTCTGCACTTATAATAGAGGTCTGCAGCAAGTGATCACTAATACCCCATGCAGGGGTACATAGCAGCAGGGCATAGTGTAGAGTTTTACCCCAGGGGTGTCTAATCTTATGGTGCTCTGGCTGCTGTGGACTACAATTCCCATGATGCTCAGCCAACCATATGGCTCAGCATAATGAGAGTTCACCACAGCCTGAGAGTGAAAGACACTAATCTACTGCGTATATAACAGCTGTGCTTCTGAAGAGGGATCGCAGGGGTTAATGGACTATTAGCCCACACAGGGGGTACATATACTCTAGATGCAGTCAGGGGGTCTATAAGATCTATGTATGGCATTAGTGCTATCATGGATATACCTGATTTTTTTTAAATAGATCTTTGAGGCTAATGGGGGGGGGGGGGGGGGGTATGTAGGAGGGGGAGGTGTTCAAAAGCCCTGTAGCAGAAGAAGATTTAATGCATATGTCTTTTTATTGTAATTATAGTTAGAAAAGGGGGGGGGGGGGGGGGGGGGAGATCTATTTCCATTTTGTGTGTATGTATACATGACCAACTCTGACAATATATAATGCAATGCATCCATATGGGACAAAGGCCAGTGTACACTGTAAGCACAGCTAGGCACCAGGCCTCCCCTCTCTATAAGGTCTACTCCCTGAAGAGAGAATTGCAGGGAGTTGAGAAGGGAATTTCACCATTAAGGCCAAAATAGTCGAGTTGGAAAAAGTCTGGCCATTCAGCTGTATTGAATTTTTTTTTTTTTTCCCCAACTCTGCTATACTGGCCTAAAGTTTGAAATTCCCCCCTCTCAATTCTCTCTTTAAGGAGTAGACCCTTGTGACCTGTCTCCTTATGTAAGCAAATACTTGTGTGACCTGTTTGCCAGTTGTACAGCGCTGCAGTATATGTTGGTGCTTTTATCTAACAATCAATGCACCTGTCCATTGTCCTTTTTTTTAAAATATATATATATTTCTTTCTTCCACCAGCTCCCAAGCAGCAGATCGACACTAAGGTGCAGGAATTAAAAAGCAAACTACTGATTCCCACTTTGCCCAGCTCCTGGGAACCACTTCCAAGGTCAGCATGGCTCCAATACACCTCTCTAATCCATACAGCAGACCTGACACTGCACCCCCCAAATTACACAGCTGGGGGGGGGGGGGGGCTGTGATAGTCTCATGATCCATAGCTCTGCTGCTGCATGACCTTGTGCAGAGGTTACCATGTGCATAGTGTCATTTCCACATGATCTTGTATAAAGGGGGTGGGGCTAGGCTGAGGGCTTGGCACACAAGTAGGCGTGTCAGTACTTCTGTTAACTATTTCATACCCTCAAACCTGTTCTTCACACACCAGGTTATAAGTAACAAGTGTAACTGTATATTTATTGTTTTATCCTTTGTGTTTTGGTATATATTTGTATTCAAAATAATTGCTTGTATAGCTGAATCTTGTGAGAACAAACAAACTATGCCATCATAATAATATGGTCTGTAATTGACTTGTTTAAAGGGACTCACCGAAATATTCTTTATACAGTTACTATATGAAATAAAATCTGAGAATGATCTATACATTGTGTTAGCAAAACTGCTGGCAAATGCTAAAGGGTCTGTATCACCTAAACATTGTTTATATTTTGCATGTAGAGCATAAAAAAATGATTGAAAATGATCTATACATTGTATTAGCAAAACTGCAAGCACGTGCCTAAATTAGGAGAGAAATGTGTTTTTAACCATGTCTGTGGAGCCTCCTGCTTATGACATCACCTGTGGCACGGTATGTAAATTACAACTTTTCCATTGAAAGCCAGTCCATTTGCATACCGTGCCACAGGTGATGTCATAAGCTGGAGACTCCACAGACATGGTTAAAACACATTTTTCGACTAGTTTAGACATTTGCTTTCAATTTTGACAACACAATGTATAGATCATTTTCAGTCATTTTATTATCCTCTACATGTAGGGTATAAGCAATGTAGCAATGTTTTAGATGTTGCAGTCCCTTTTTAAAAAATAATTATTTATTTTAAGAGGAAAATGTGTTTTAAGTGTGTCTGTGGAGTCCTGTCATTTGATTTGCACATTTACCATTGAAAAGCAGTTCATTTTCTTATCCCGTAATATTGCTCTTAGACATGTTGTTTAAAATCTTGGGTCAGATGATGGTTGATCTGACCCAAGAGAGTCCTATACAGTCCGCTTATTAGGGTACTTTTTTATTTATATTTTTTAATTATAGCACTTCTAATTTAAAAAAAAAAGTCTACATTTTGATGTAATCCCTTCAGTTAAACATAAATTATTATTTTTCCCTGACAGTTGTCCTTTTTAAAGCCTTTCTAGTTAAATAACTTAAACGTTACCCTTATCTTTCTATTAAACATAATTTTAATTTTTTTGCATACAATTTTTTTGTCCCTTTTTAAAAACCCAGCTCTGACGTGGATAACATAAAAGGCCTCACATGCTGACATAGAGACGCAAGTACCAAATTAGCCCAAGGATCTGTAATCCATTTAGTCCTTAATGAGTTAATATAAAATGTGCAGCAGATTATAAGGGCAGAGTATCTGTGTCTCTTCCGTGTTTGTAAACTATACATTGTATCCTAGGATATTAAAGAAAGCAGTGGTTTATTTTAATAATTTTGGGATAGACACACTCACTGGTGTTACCTGGGATGAGAAGCCATTTTGACCTTTAGCATGCGATTCACATGCTCTGATCTCACACTGTAAACACATGCAGCCAGCACATGTGCCGTGCTCACTGAAGGCTTACAGACAGTGTGTGCCAATCGGTTCCTTCTCAGATTTGGACAGACAGCATATGGTGTAATTACCTGCTATTAACCAATGTGCACAGCTAAATAAAGCATGTCCTGTGGAATAACTCCAGAGCAGTGCAGAGTTCTATAGAGCTGCAGGCTGGGTACTAGATTGCTAGATCACTGTACAAATACCATTTACAGTAGTGTGGGAATTGGTTCCCTCTGTGTTATGTAAGGATGGGTGACAACGCATTTCTCAGTTAGTTAGTTAGCATGAATAGAGACAATGATTTGAATGCAGCCAGGGTGCCAGTTTATGGATGAGGTGTTCTGGCAGGTTGGTTGGGGGGGGGGGGGGTCTCTTATTTTGGGTTTTGTTGTCTCTTCTATTTGGTATTTAGGGTTGTCCCCTTGCCATGCTTGCCTCCATAGATTTAGCAATGCCTCAACCCAATTTATTACCGGCCTGCAGAGTGGCATCCATATTTTAGACCGTGGTTAGCATTATAGAGGGCACACAGTCCCATTTTATGTGGAGCGATGTCACAGCATGATGTGACACGTGTTAAGGTCACGTGATGTCACAGCATCATGTGACATGTGTTAAGGTCAGCACTGCAGAGTTGCCTTCCGGCCTGCTGACCCTGTGTGGCCAGGTTTGCAGTCCTAAACAAGGGGCACATGTCAGGAGAGGGAGTTCAGGAGCAGTGCACCTTTTGGCACGTGCCGGTCAGTCCTTGTACCTCGATCCATGGTAACTCTCTGGCTCTCACCCAGATTTCACAAACACAAGCCACAAAAGTGAACGGTGGAGTTTTTTCACTAATAGGTGAGATTAACATTTCATCTCACTATTTTAACTATACATTGTGCACGGACAAACCTGATGATGAGTTTCCCTGCTAAGCAACCTAACCAGGATTGTCCCTGCTCAATGTATAGCTGAGGCCAGAATAGCCAAGTTAGCAGTATAAGCAAATTGGAGAATGTTTCCAACGCATTTTTCAATTTGCTGCAGTTCATTTTTTAGTGAATAGCCCCATATCGTCTTATATTGTTTTTTTCTTTTTTTTGTTTGTTTGTTTGTTTTTCGGAAGTGTTTACATGCAAGGACTGCGCATATTAATCTCCTCTCTTCCGACCCTGAGCTCCTCTTTCTTCCCACCCCCCTCCTGTTATTCTGACCTTTGACCTCTTCAGCTGCTGTCGGCTTTTCCATTTGGGTGATCTTTCATCGTCCCTGGCCCTGACCATGAATTAAGTGCTGTGACTGGAGGTCTCCCTTCCAGCAGCTGAATAGGCTGGGGTCAGAGATATGTGCAATGCTTGAGCTATTGGGTATCCCAAACCCCTATAGCTGGCTGAGGGTGATGGGACAGTTGACCTTGGGTGGGACTGTAACTTTCAATCTGATTGCCGTGTTTAGTGACCGGTTGGACTTGTTTTAGGGATTTAAAAGGTCCTTCCCAGATTACATGGGGAGATTGTGGTTTGTAATCCTGACCAACAAAAGGAAGAGCCAGGTGTCAGACAGAGGGAGAATAAAGCAAATGTCCTAGACGTCCAACTGTGGCACTGCAGCTGTTTCTGGACTACAATTACCACAGTTCTTAAAGGCTGGTGTGGGTTTATGGGATTTGTAGTCCATCTGTAACTGTAGGGCTGCAGATGTATGGCTATCATTGGGGTGATCATGTCCCCTTCTGTGAGGGACCCTGTCAGTCACCTAACCATTGATTTATACTTTAAATCTAAATAAGTCCATATATTTTTATGAGCAGAATTGCAAGACAATTCATACGTTAAGATGTTTTGAATGTGCCTTTGGTAGCTAATGTTTATGACATCATTATGTGGGTTGATATGCAAAGGAACTACCTTTTTTAAAAAAGAGAATTGTGTAATTTTGCATAATAAGGCACACTGTGATGTCATAAACCCGGGACACCACAAACACGCTTTAAATGTATGAATGTCCTATGGATTTTGATAAATTAACACACAGATTTATTTATTTCCATTTTTAAATGCACCCCTGACGCTAGCTTCTATTTTATATAGCATACTGCAAGGAGCTAGAGGGGGCACAGGATATTCCCTCTGTGGTTACAAAGACTCCCAATTGTATGCCTTTCACCCTGGGAAAAAAATATCCTATTCACTATTCAGGCCTTCCATGCTGAGGGGTGTGTAGATTGAGGGATTTATGGTATTAAAGGGACTTTATACAGTGACTGAAAACAAATGACCTAAAGTAATCTATATATTGTGTTGGCAGAACTGTAAGCAAATGCATAGCTCAAGAGAAAAATGTGTTTTTTAAATGTGTCTGAGTTGTCTCCTGTTTATGACATCACATTGTGGCTTGCTATGCAAATTACACGTTTCACAGTTCCTATACATTACAAACAACAAGATGATGTAACCAAATAAGGCTGAAATATATTGACTTTTTTTATTTTATTTATTTTTTCTTTTAGCAATCCAGTTCCAAAACTTGTATTTAATCGGGTAAATGGAAAACGAATACAGACACCAGTGCCATCCCCGGAGGAGGAGGTGTATACACCCGCACACGAGGAGAATGTCCGCTTTGTGTATGAAGGTAAGCGTGATGTCATCTGGTGCTATCTCTGCTGTGCATTGTTACAAATCTGGGTTCCTGGGACCCAAGACGCACTTTGACTAGGACAGCAATTATTCACCCCAATGAGCAGATCCGCTCTTTTGTCCCGCTCCCCCCAGCCCCCTTGTCTCTCTCGCGCAAGTCAATATTTGAAACAACCCTTCATTGAGGCATTGCTTAGCGCAGGGAATGTGCGCAGCTCTGTCTGAGGTCTGAGCTAGTCAGGCAGACACACAGAGGGGAGAGAGGGAGTGTGACAAAAAAAAATGCCTTAAATATTAAACACTAGTAGATGCATTAAAGACACTGTCAATCTAAACATTGCTTAGATGTATAATAATATGACAAAAAATAATCTATACATTGTGTGGGCAAAATTGCAAGCAAATACCTAAAATATGTCTGGAGTCTCCTACCTATGACACCACCTCGTGGCTTGAAATGCAAATTACATATTTCCCATTGGAAAAACCGGATCATTTGCATATCAACCACCGGTGATGTCATAAACAAGAGACACCACAGACCTGTTTAAAACCTATTTTTCTCTTCTTTAGCCATTTGCTGGCGAATTTTGTTAACACGCTGTATAAAACTTTTTTTTTTTTTTCTTTCATTCTCTACAAGCACCCTTTAAATACTGGGTTTGTTGTGAAGGCTTGTTAACTGGGCTGTTTTGCGGCTTATTTGTAGCGGGGCTATTTTAGGCTATTTTTCCACCCCAGAGTTGTGTACGCGGTTGTCCAATTGCGAGTCCTCCAAGCAGGAGGACTTAATACTGTGTCATCTCATGGCGCCGCATTGTTAACCCTTGTTAACCCGATCACGCAAAAGGACGTGTGTTTATGAATATCCTAAATATATACACATGCCGCCCATACCAAAAACGTTGGGTATTTAAACCTATTTAAAGGTACAGTGCCTTTGACACCCATGGGTTAAATACATGAATGTAGATCTGTGTTTGCTCTTGCCGCTGATGTCTGTACCTGTTTGTCTAGCAGTGTCACACTGTCTGATCACTCTCCTCTGTATTTAATTTTGTCTCCTCTCCCCATTCCTCTGTGCAGCATGGCAGGAAGTGCAGCAGAAGTTGGAGAAATCTGAACAGAACGAATGTGCCCCTCTACAATACCAAGATCAAACTCCCGACTCTTCCAACAAGAGTAAGACCACCGAAATAAACTTCTATGAACAATTACGAGTGACCTTGTACTGCAACGCATGCAATATGAACACCGGAGCAGCACCAGGCTGAAAAAGAGATATGGGGGATCTTTTGAAAAAAAGTTTTTTTTTTGAGGCCCCCGTTGCATTTCACCAGCTGCACTGCCGGGGGTTCTATCCAGGCTGGGAAGATGGTGGGGACTATTCACTAAAAATTCAATTTTTGGAGGTCAAAATTTTGCGCTTTAGTGTTTTCTATGGCAAAATGGGAATTCGAATTTAACTTGCAGGGTGTCTGGTTTAGCTGGATGCCAAATATTCTTAAGTGAATAGCTCAGCTGTGTCGATTTTTTTTGAAAGTTAATTCAAACTCCTCTTCCAAATCGTGAATGTTGGTGAATAGCCACCAATCTATAGATCATTGTGCAGTACAAACTAAAGAATGTATTGAAAAATGTTTACATGTCGTATAATGTTGATGCCACGCATCAAGTTGCGTTTCTTTTATATTTAAAAAAAAAAAATAAATACATTTTAAATATATTTAATTCTCTCTGCAGACTTCATCCCTATTGACCTTGACGAATGGTGGGGCAACAGATTCCTCGCCACCATCAACAACTGAGACTGACGCAGAACACAGGAATTTCGCCCTTATTATTTAAACCTGGACGCACGTAATGACTCCTCCCATAGGATTCCATTCCCTGCCGTTCTCCCCCCCCCCCCACCATTGGCCACATACTTCTGCACTATTTCTGCGAGCAGAAAGCCAAAGGCATCAAGTGCTCATGAGATGAAGACATTATACACCGTGACATTTGCCTCCCATTTTGGTGCTTAAGATAGGCCCCATCTGTATATGAGAACTCAAAGCCCATTCATTGCTGGGTAAAAACTGCGGACATGCAGGTATATTATAGAGGGCAATATGGGTGGTACTGGATACCCTCCTTAAAGCCATTTTGGTCTGGAGTGATGTGGTTATTCTTGCTCAGGGCTGGCTGCTACTCAATCTGCAGGATTAGAGTTGTAAGACCTGCTGATAAATGGTAGCCTATTGCTTGTTACTTTTTGATTACACTAATGCCCCAGCATGTGTGAGGGCAGAGGGCAGCTCATCTCTCGCAGGCTGCCATGATAGCACTGTGCTATCTAATGCAATATCCAAAGACAGTCTTCCCCCTTACTCCCTTTTATTTGTCAGGGGTCTGTACAGAGTGGGAAATGTCTATTTTTCTAAATAAATGTGGGTTTTGCATCAGTATGTGCAAATTATGTGTTGTGGCAGTTTTTTTTTTCCTTTTGGGGTCTTTTTGTGTGTAGCAGTAACTATAAAATACTTTTAACTCCCAAAGTGCTCAGCCAGGCAACAGGACTTTGTTTGAGACCGTCGACAGTTGTCTACTTTCTTCTGCTTAGATGCACTGCTGAAGAAAACGACCTCCCAATATATATATATATATATATATATATATATATATATATATATATATATATTTGGAAATGGACAGCCAAGTATTTAGTATTTATTAAGATGGTGAGATGGCTCAGTGGATGAAAGCACCATCTGTAAAATCTGTTCAGTCTTCAGGGTTGCAGCAGGTTCAACTTCAACCATCTAAAGTATATAAAATAAGTACTTTTTTCCACTGAATAGCTCCTATGTTGGCCTTAAGTTTGAAATCCCCTCTTCTTGTTTTAAAAGGTGTACTAGAGATGTTACTAATACTGGGCCTTATGGGACTCATTTTATTCACCTCTGAAGGATGACGGTGTGAGTCATGTGATCTATGTGTGCAGGATCTTATTCAGTGCCATCCAGTTACCTAAACAAGTTAAGATGAGGACTGGTTTTGGGGACCACTGCTCTGGGAAGAGTATTGGCCAAGTTACAGATATGGGACTTTCAATTAGTCTTTGAATGTGATTTTCTGTTTCCCTAGTGTTCAGTTCCATCAGAATATTCAGGGCCCCCTACTGAAAAAAAATCTGGGCGCCCACCCCTTTGATTAGTCTATCCATTAATAGCACACTGATAATTTGCCCATTTAATAGCCCATAATTCCCCTGCGTGCAGGAAATACATCCACCGGATAGGACATGACATCATTTCCTGCAGCTGTGACTAAAAGCCAGGGTCCATCTGCCGGCTGCTGCCCGATAGTGACTGTCTCCGTGTCACACGGGCAGTGGGGGCCCACAGGGCAGCTGCTTTGGGCCCCCAGGAATGAATGGGGCCTGGGCAGCTGCCCCGTTTTGCCCTTTTTTTTTTAAAGGCCTGGGGCCCGAGCGCCCTGCTCCCTAATGGTGGCCCTGCTAGTGATGTCATCAGACAATGTGTTTCACTATTAAAGAGCCTGGTGTGTACAAAAGCTTTATAACTTAGTTCCCTTTCAGTCATGTCATCTCATAGATAGATAGAGATTATATATATATTCTCTATCTATCAGCTGGCTGAGGATTATAGGCAGTCCATCTCTCTCTCATAAATGGCAGCACACCTAAAATGGCACCAAGATGGTAAAACTGATGCTGTTACGGAAGCACTGGTCTGCTATCCTGTGGACACTTACTAGTGTATCTCTCCACACCAGCTTTCATTATTATATCACTGGACATTATCTGTGTCTCTGTATTATGGACCTGTCAGTCTATTCAACTCTGTATTGCATATGACTTTGCCCTTTAAAAAGAAGCCCCCATCCCAGGGCCGCATCTAGGAATTTCAGGGCCCCTTACTGAGCAAATCCCCCCCCCCCCCCCCCCAACAATATCTCCCACTTGCCCCACCTACCCTCACAAGCATGTTATCCAGGACCAGTGTAATATGGAGGGTGGTTGGGAGCAGTTGGTCAATATGCCAGTATTAAGCCACTCAGAATGCCAGTAATATTTAGCCACTCAATAAGTCAATATTTTGCCCCTCAATATGCCATTCTTTTGCCAGGATTTTGCTTGTTTTATGCCACCTTCCTCTCCCCTTCACCAGTACTTACCTCCTTGTTGCTCTCCGGTTGTCTCCTCCATGCAGTCTTCCCTCCTGCACGGAGCAGGGAAACTCTGGTCCTATTTTTTTTTTTAAACTTTATTGTATTGAGGCCACGCGGCTGGAGGGGAGCGCAGAATGCTTCCCTCACAGCACGTGGCCTGCCTCCACAGAGGCTGCGGCCAGGGGAATTTTTTTTCTTCTGGCCGGGCTGGGGACACCAGTATTGCCAGTCACCCCGATGGCAGGCCTGACCTTTTGTCAGCCAGTCCATATTTCAGTATTGTACTTAGCTGGCAGTCAGTTTCAGTCAGCTAATCAGTGTAGGAGAGGACGGGTCAGACAGGAAGTGGCAGAGAACATTCGGCAGACAACCTATTCCTCACAATGTATTCTATTCCAGCAGCACAGGAAGTGACTAACAAACAAAACTTCATATCCTCAGTGTCTATATAATCAGTGTTGCTGTACCTGCTGTAAACATGCAGAGTAATCACTGGGGGAGGGCTTCAGTAAAATATTAAAAGTCTGATTTATGCAGAATGCCTGCATCAAGTCTTACTGGGGAAAAAACCTGTGCACTATCCAAGCAGTGATCTTCATCTTGCGCCAAAGCGAGTTTGGGGACTAGACTGTCTCTTTAATGTATGCACTTGCTTCATTATTTTTTTACCCTCTACATTCACAGTATAGACAAAAGATAGATGACAATCCCTTTATTAAAACCTATGGTGTTTTCCACCAAGTTGGGCATTGTACAAAATTGCCAAAAAGAGATGGGTCCCGGTTGGATACTAAAATCTTTACTGAAAATAAATCACAGAGACCACGTTTGTCAAAAGAGCAGCATAAATAAGTTTTATTATTTTTTTTCTTTTTTTTATACAATCAAATGCCTGTTTTGGAGCGATCAATAAACGTAGTCCAAAGAAGAAGACACCCCTCGCTGTCCACACCAGAACAAACCTTTTATCTTTGTAACAAGGCAGACTGGGCATAAAAGGGAACCTTCCACACTAACGGTATTATACAGGTTGTACGATGTCCTGGCAGGAGGCCAGACTCCATAGGATCAGTATTTCATGATTGCGACATTACTATGCAAATCAGGGGGTCCATTAGCATAACTCTCATTTGCATAAGGGGCTGCATAGTGAGGGTCACAGAAGAGGCGGAGTAAATACATAGCAAAGAAAAAAATCTTTTACTACTCTATAGACCTGCCCGGAAATTCTGCTAGTACATTGTACAAATGTTTTCTTTTTTCACTTACTACAAAAACACTTTAGACTCTTTACTGTTTGGGGAGAGGGTTCTCTGCACCTACACGTTGTGTCAGGCCCTTCTGGCAGCTAAGACTATGGAACATAATGTCCACTCCCTGAAATGCAGCAGTCACCTCCTACGCTCCTGGCACCTCTTCATGGGGCACCAAACGAGGCTATAAGGCACTGCGGGAGTTATCACCAGCAACTGGAATGGACAAATTATTATTTTTTTTTTTTTACATTCTTGCTGCTTGTTAACGTCTACTTTTGTTTGAACCTATTTGTTGCCTTGAGGTGGGAGGCATTCCAAAAACTAGGATTTTCTTCTTTTTAAATGAAGGACTGGACAGATCAAACAATATAAGCCAGGCTGTGTGGGACAGGAACAGAGGGGTTAGACCTGAACTCATAATGGCGGTGTTAGATGGAGTCCGCATGAGTTGGTTTAATGAAGTCCCACCCACAGAGCAATGATGGACGTACAGACAGAAATCAAAATGCCAACGGCGGGTTGGAATAATAATAAAAATCTCCAGTCAACACAGATATTTTTTTTTTTTTTTATGGACGGTGTATAAAATGCAGCAAACAGGGAACTGCAAAGGATTATGGTCAAACTGTGGGCTGAGCCCACAACACACAGAGGTACAGACGTTGGATGTTGCTGTCATGTAGGAACCTTCTTATGGGTAGTTAGAGAGACACATGTCCACTTACATACCCTTTGACAATCACTGGTGTCGCTGGCTTGTGTGGGGGAGTTCTAGGGCCGGTTTGGGCATTATTCAACTCTGCAGTAGCTGCTGAACTACAACTCCCATGAGTGGAGGGAGCCGACAGATAGACTTGGCATCATCAGATATGTAGTTCTGTCACAGCGACCAGGTTTTATATTGCCCAGCCCTTGTCTAAGCCAAGAAGTGCTCATCCATTATCATATCATACACAATAAAGACTAGCACCATTTTCGCTCCCCCTGCCAGCGTTGTATGATAATTAAATGTTTGGTGCAGTGAAGACATTTGCCTCAGACGGTTTAGAGCATGAAAAAAATGTCTAATATATTGGACAGTACAAGGACCTGCTTCTACTGAACTTTGGTCCCACTATCACTCAACCTTTCAGACCCCACACCAACAAGTCCTGAATCCAACCCTGCTCTCTGTATCATATGAAATGATCGGACGGCTGTGGATACAGGGACTTCCACAGAGAGGAAGAAACCCCATGCGATCCAGACACAAGCAACCTGTGACGCCCCCCAGCTGCTCATGATCCTGGAGAGCCACAAGGTGGGTAACCTCCATCCTGCATTAGGGAATTACAGGGAACGTAAGGTAGACACACAGATCTATGGACGGACATGGAAGTATGGACAACCGTGGACGGTAACACAGAGTAAAAGAACACGCGGGAGAGATACAACTCCATCTGCCTTTGGATTAGGCCTTTCAGTCTCTATATCCACAGTGGAGTTATGCCCAATCAAACCGCGCAGTTCCTTTGGAGTACACACACACCCTGTACAATGGGTCCTTTATAGAGTGCCCTCCTCTGGTGCCTGCTGGAAATGGCTGAAACTCAGGAAGACTTGCTCCAAGGAGATCTGGCTCACGCAGTAATCTTCGAGCTCAAACTTCTCCTTGGCCTTTTCTAGAGTTCCAAACACCTGAGAAGACAAAGATTTAAAACGATGGAACACACGAGCAGCTAAAGCTTATGGTTAGGGTTGCCACCTTTTCCTCAAAAAAATACCGGCCTTGGTACTGTCTCCATAGACTTAACATTGGCCTGATGCCAATTCTTTACCGGCCTGCCGGTAAAATACCGGCCAGGTGGCAACCCTACTTATGGTGCAGAGCATTTTAACATAAGCGAGGGTTTCTGTTTAAGTCAACTATTGCATCTGGTGTAAAGATTTTAAAACTAAAATAGAAATATTTTAAAGTTCCTTATTGACCCATTTAGCTCAACCAAGGGGGCGGACATGTTGTTCAGAATCTTGAGTCGCATCTGGAAAAATCTTCCTTTATCTGACTCTGAATTCTAAACATGTCAGCCCCCTGATAGAGCTCTATAGAGCAAACGCTTCATTTAATTAAATAGCAGCTCGTTTTTTTGACTATAACTGTCCTATAAAAGGTCTGAACGGACAGTGTTTCACCACTGGCAGAATCCGACAGAATACTTAGGCAGCATTATGAATGTCATACCTTGTTGCAGCAGGTAATTTGGCCACCAAATGCCCTCAGGAGAATTATGTTAGCAATCTAACGACCATATTACCCTTTGAGGGCAATGAGTTTTGTTCCCATTAGGGGGCAGTATAAGCTGTAGTGTAACTTCCTGACTTACCTGTGCCCAGCTCAGCGTGTGACTGGTTATATGATAATGAACCATCCCCTGGTGCTCGTGTTTCAGGATGCTTCCTGAGGAGGTAGAATGACATATAATAAGTGACAAATGATGCTTGAGTAATGTTATAATGCTCTGTTATTGTGTCTCCCGCTTATGACATCACCCTGTGGATTGATATGCAAATGCTCTGCTTTTCCATGGGCAATGTGCAATTTGCATATCAATTGTACCATTGTAAATGAGTTCATTAGCATATTGTCATGGTTACCGCCGTGCCCTGGGCTCCTGGAGAGTCCTTGGGGCCAACCTCCTCTCTACAGATTAGGCCCCGTTCCTGTTTGTAACCCTATTCCTCCCATGGAGGATAGGCTTCCCCTATACCTGGAAACCCGCTACCTGCTCCTGACCGCAGGACAACAGAATCTCCCTGGAACACTTGGGCGGATCGCGAAAAAACTGTTAGAAAAAACTTCAAAACAATTGTGGTACCCCTATAAGGGTTCCGATCAAGGAGGGAGGCAATTATGAGAGACATCTAGGGATATGCTGGGATTTGGGCTGCCCCATTGGGGGGTCTAGGGGCAACCCATTTCCTGTAAAATGCAACATGCCACAACAGGGTGCCGGGGGGGCAAGGTACCAGGCAGGCGGCCAGAATGTTTACCTTGATAAAAGACAGGGGAGTGGAAATAATTATATGTAAATATTGTGATTTAATTATGTGCGTGTATAAATACAAGTGTGCTTCCTGTTTAGCTCCAGTATGGGCTTTGTCTGGTGATGGGGTAAGTTGCGGTATTCAGTCATCTTTCACCCTACTCTGTGTCCTGGCAAGTGGCTGGGTGACACAGGCTACAATCACTTGGCTGCAAGGCATTTTATCAGCTACACAGCGGAGCAACTCAACATGAGTACGTGGATCCATGACACATCTCAAGCCACATAGTTTTCTCTTATTTCATGCATTTATTGCAATTCTGCTAAAACAAACAATGTTCACCATTTTTTTTAAATTTCTCTACA
Organism: Pelodytes ibericus; assembly: GCA_036172795.1. Lineage (NCBI taxonomy): Eukaryota > Metazoa > Chordata > Amphibia > Anura > Pelodytidae > Pelodytes > Pelodytes ibericus. Next base: position 13,270,946 of record CM069860.1, on the reverse strand, counting down.
TTCAAAGTATAAGCAATGTTAGGTTAACAAAATCCCTTTAATTTATGCATTTGCTGGCAAATCTGCTAACACAGTGCATGGATATTTTTACCTTCTGTAACTTCACAGTATGTAACAATGTTTAGGTGTCTGAGTCTCCTTAGATCCCTCTCTAATGTATATCCTTGGAGATCAAGTAACAGCAGACATGTGGCTGTAATAGGCAGTCAACTCATGACACAGTGACAGTCATATGTCAACAGATGACACAAAACATCCTGCTTCCTACTACATCCTGCGTCCCTGTACCTTCTAAAATCATTACAGTCCATGAGTGTTACATCTTGCGCACACATATAAAGAGAAATCAAAAATGGAATCAAAAATGAAAATCAAACATAAAAGCACTTGGTTTTCTCCCACTTGGGCAGCGATAGCTAACCTGGCACTGCAGAAGTTGGGGAAATACATTTCCCATGATCTGCAGTGCCAAAATTTAGCCATCGGTGCCACAAGGGCATAATCCGATATGGGTCTCTCACCTGGAAAGACTGTCTCGATGAATTCTTTGAAAGCCAGCACATCCTCGCCCCCTCTGGAGGTCTTGGCCAGTAAAGTGTATCCGCTGCCAAACTTCCCTTTAAGGTGCTGGGGGCTCCCGAGGCACTTGAGCTGCCCATTGACCATAATGGCCAGGCGTGTGCAAAGAGCTTCACATTCCTCCATGCTGGGGATGGAGGGGGGCACAAAGCAGAGTGGGTGGTTAAGTAAACACAAAATATCTAAATCTCTATAGAAGATCACCCGCCAGCTCATGATTTACTAAGAAAAAAATAAATAAAAGTTTGTAATTCCCAAGTTATTCTTCCTAGCCCAGTTTGGCAATTCAGATTCTTAGCCATAAGGATATGTTGTTCCCATATCTGCAGTGCCAAGGTTAGCCGTCACAGAGACAACCGTCACCACAGCTTCATTAAGGAGTCTCATTGAATCCACTCTCCTGTTTTTTAATCCCTATTTATTCCCCACTCGGAGTCTGACATTCATTATCATCTGTTCATCTACCACTAGACCTCCGTTAACCCAAGGGGTTATCCAGGGCCCAGGAGATGAGAGCTTTTCCATTTTGATATGTAGCTCTGTAAATGTAACATTTTATTTAATAGAGGTTATATGTGTTTGTTTAGGAGGGAAACTGATCACAGCAACAAACTGTGATCAGGAAGGAGTGGGAAGAAATAATATATATATATCTAGTCAGTAACATAGAAGGCTTGCAATAATATTATTAACATAAGGGTAGGCCTGTAATAAAAGAGGGGCTCCCCAGGTAGAATGAGTTAAAAGGAGAAGGGTGAGGTATGCCAAAGGTAAGCAAAGGGTGTGGGGTTTTTATAGGAACGCTAAACTCCTCCCACAAATACAGGCCTTTCACCTTTAAACATATATATATATTTTTGTTTGTTTTGTTTTGTTTTACAGTTGTTTTTTTCTCACTTGTCTGCTACTCTCTTTAATTCCCAAAGGGTGTGTGAAGTACAGGGAGTGAACTGGATCACAGTAGTCACATGGCAGGTCAACCACCGATTGGTTCCAGGAACACAGCCTTGACCCGTTATACAGCAGCTGGCGGTATGCACGGACCGCACCACCGGCTTCACTGTAGGACACTTTAACTTGTCAAGAGGTCGCGATCAACACGTTTAACTCGTTAGAAGGTCGCCAAGGGGTTAATCCATTTAGAGGCATTATTCTAATAACCAATAGTATGGCTTCTGAAGTCTCCTGCTTATTTATCCGTCCTAATCCATAGCCACGGCCCGAGACTTCACTTCCCTTACTCTGCTTGGGTGTATAGACAGCGCCATCCTTCCCTTCCATTACCTGTGTGAGGTGATGATCACCGCTTTCCCGCTCTCTCGTGTTCTTGTAACTGCGTCCCACAGCAATCTACGAGCCACAGGGTCCATTCCCGTGGATGGCTCGTCCATGAAAATAACTGGTGGGCCCCCAATCAAGGCAATGCCGGCACTGAGCTTCCTCTTGTTCCCACCACTTAGGTAAAAATAAAGAAATAATAAGGTAGAGGTTGGGGAGTGATGCAGCTTTATCTACTTGTAAGGCTATCACGGAATCCTGCCCTCCGACACCGGGATGTTTGGAACTCTACCAAAATCTGGAGTCCATGAACCCAACTCAAGGATGGAGCAGCTCTGCTAGGACCAGGGGTAATGAACGTACTTATCAGAGAAAATAAAGCTTCATAGCCCAAGTATAACCATTTATAGAAGTTATTGGTCCTTTGACTGGAGCGAGGTGATGCACCCATCTGTTTATAAAGGGATCTCTCTGCCTGGGATGGCTTCTGCCTACTAGGCACAGACACTAGGTACCTACATGACCTTCTAGAATCCCGTGGACTGATCTTCCTTACCTATAATTCCGCACCAGTTTGTCAGCGTGGGCTTCGAGGAGGAGTCCGCGCAGCATGTTCTCCACGCAGCTGACCATGTACATCTCGGGGACGCCACGCAAACGGGCATACATGCAAAGCGTTTCCCTCCCGGTCATGTGGTCCAGCAGGGGGTCGAACTGAGGGCAGTAACCGATGCGCTGCTGCACCTATGGAGATGGGTCATACGAAACGATGCCGTGTGGGTAACACAGTAAATGACGGAATGGGCAAGCACCCCTTGCAGAGCATTTGGTATAACCTTGCCCACCCTCCTTCCAATTGTGTCCTGTAGGTCACCTTTTTGATGCTGGTGAGGATGCTGTGGCCATCAATGTAGGCATCTCCAGAACTGATGCTTTCGTCACCGGTCAGCATACGGAACGTGGTCGTTTTCCCGGCCCCGTTGAACCCCAGTAGACCAAAGCACTCTCCACGGCCAACCGCCAGGGATATGCGGTCCACTGCGAGAACCAGAGCACGGCGGCCATACACCTTTAAGAATTGACCACGAGTAAGAGATTGTAGAAACAAGTCAACTGGACCTGAATGTAGTCAGTTCTACGTTCTCTACCCCCCCCCCCCCCCCCAATTATTCAGCTTGCACCTCTCCAACCACCCTGTAGCTCATCCCTTTAACCGATCAGCTTTTTGTGAGGGTATGTTCCCTCTAACTGAACTGTGTTAATGCCTGACTTTGGCAGTAGTCAGTTCACTTTTAGTGAATAGCCCCGTGTATCTCGGCAGACCTCACCTTGCTGAGTTCTCGGATCACCAGTGGACTCCCGAGAGAGGAAAGCTGCTCCACAGGAGACTCCAAAACCTTCTTCCGTTCATCTGCTACATCCCGATCCTCTGGAGGAGCAATGGGTGACTCTGGGAGTGCCGACTAAGAAAGGAGGAAAAAAAAAAAAAAAAAAAAAGGAAATACAGAATTGTATTCTAAAGCCAGATTTCTAGCTCTGACAGCGCAAGCTCACAATGCCACCATTACTTTACATACCCAATAATGGTGTCGGAAGCAGCACAGCATGTTGTACAGGCGGCAGAGGACTTGGCTCTCGATGATAAAGAGAAGGCAGAGGAAGGTCAGGCCCTGCACAGCCATGGCGGTCAGGTAACGACCCACCCCAGGCGCATACAGCGAGAAGTAGTTCATCTGGAAAGTGATATCTGGTAGGGAAATATTAATAAGTGAACAATTTATTTTTATTTAGATGAAAAATGCACAAAAACAAGCAAGTTTATTAAATACAAAGATGTTGAGCCCTAAAGACCAAAAGTGGAACAATCAGTAGGAACACTGGTTTCCCCAGGAGGTGACTGCTCCACATTTAGAACTAGTCTCCAGAATTCCTCTCTATCCATAAAGCCCTATTTATAGTTCTGTCCTGTTTACAGATTCTGCTGCCTTCTAAGCTCATGAAAAAAAATTAGTACAATGGCAAATATTTCTAACTTTCTTTCATCTCATTGAATCCGTTACTCACTCATTGTCTTGCAGATCTTGTCCGTGAACTCAGATGTTGTGCAGAACTTTATGAAATGGTAGTTCTCGTAGAAGTTGCTAAATGATTGACCCAGACAATAATTGGGAAGGACAAGGAAGACCAGGTCCAGGGTGCGAGACAGGTCCACCAGGCCCAAGGCTGATGAAGACGGGGGAAAAAAAAACAACATTTGGTTTTTCTGAGAGGTATAAGGTTAGAAAAATCACTGAACAGCAGGAGATGGAGGAGGACAAAGCAGCAATGACACAGAATGACCCAGGTGTCCATGGATGAAGAAAGTCCATCCCAACCTTAAAACATCTCACCTGGAATGCTCATAATGGTCACGGACAGGAAACTGGCCGTGCCAGACAGGATGTTGAATATCGTAAGTCTGGTGTAAGCTGTGGCAGTGGAAGTGAAGAGAAAACTGAACAGGTACATGAGTGGGATGACGGCCCATCCGTACAAGAGCAGCATCAGCATAACATCCACAAGGTGGCGATCATCTGTATAAGCTTTCACGCCAAAGGCTTGGAAGACCACCTAGGAGGCAGCAAGGACATAGAAGTCAAAACAAATCTCACATAGCTTTGTATTGGGTGATGGATAAAGCATGTTGCACATCTAAGAAGAGATATAGGTAAAATGGACAGAAGACTATATGAGACAGGGCTCTCAGTGGAGGTAATAAGCCGTATGGGGGCGTTAAGGATAGGATATACAACCCGAATCTGGCTTTAAAATCCAAAACGTTCTATTGTATTGATAAGTCTCCTCTTCCCAGTGATCTACTGTACCAACCATTGGAAAGCTGAAGGACACTGTAAGAAGACAAGGTGCCACGGGGCAGAGAAAATTATGATGTTGGAGATTATTGAGAATTGCCACATTTTGGTGGGCATGCTATTTCCTGTAATTGTGGAGGTTTAAAAAAACCAAGGTGCATGCACTGTTATACAGAAGAACTCATCTTATATAGAAGCCATTTAGGTGCCAATGTCAATCAAAACTTTGCCTATACTGTGAATTTAGAAAAAACCCAATGCTGCAATAGTGCATAAAAAACGTGTTTCAAATGCGTCTGCGGAGTCTCCTGCTTATGACATCACCTTGTGGCCTGATATGCAAATTACACATATCCCACCGAAAATTAGCTCATTTGCATATCAAATCACAGGTGATGTCATAAACAGGAGACGCCACAGACGCCTTTAAAACAGATTTGTCTCCTAATGTATTCACAGAATAATCAAATGTGTTATGGAAAGGTGTTAAAAAAAAAAAAATAATGAGAAAAGTAACGAGATCTGGAAGTAAGGATGCAAGGGGGGGGGGGGGGGGGGGGGGGAGAGGGGAAAAAAAAGCAGTTTAAGAAAATAAATCCCAAGTCAGGAAAATGGGCAGAGAGTAAAATGACTCAGCAGGGGCGAGGGTATAAGATTTAACTGGACAAAGATGTAGAAACGATCCGTAAGGGAGGAAAAAGGACCCTGGAAGAGAGAGGGCATGAAAGGATTAAAATCTTATAGCTGGTGGAAGGAGTTGGGTTATTTGGGCTGACACCTTGTTTGTGTTTCTAAAGAGATTAATGGGTGAACTATAGCCAGGTCGTTCAACATGCCACTTACTAGCATGAAGATACACGGGATCAGGAAGTTGAGCAGGTCCCAGATCAGTGCCGACAGCCAGTAGCTGAAGGAAGAAGCTCCACTCACAAACTGCACGTGTTTGGATTTCACTGCCCGCTCCCCAACGAGCAGTAGAGAAAAGGTGCTGGCTAGAGAGGCCATACCATAGAGTAGGTTAATGGCGATGGCAAAGCCAGTCTGTCCCCTGGAGGATCGAAAAATAAATAAATAAAAATTAAATATAATTCTAAGCTGCTCCCCTCCGGTCAAAATGTATTTACTTGCTGGTTATCAAGGTCGTGATCAATAATAAGATCTGCCCCAGACATCCTGCAAACAGGGTTTACTCAGCCTTTCATCCTTCTGAGGCAGATAAAATGAGGACCATTAAGTTGGGTAAAAATAACATCTCTAATGTTGGCAAAACTAAAATCCCAAGAATATCTGAATTTCCTGGTTAAACACTTTGTTATTATTATAATTAAAATAGTCCCCCCCCCCCCCAAAAAAAAAATTAAAATAAACCACTTGTCTCCTTACTGCTGAAGCTGGTCCTGTGCGGTCTCTGTGGTATTGCGTGGCTGTGGGTAATTGGTGGTAGAGATGGAAGCATTGGCTCCAGCAATCAGTTTAAAGAGAGCATTGTCAGCAAGGCTTAGCGCTGCAGCCACTGCGTGATAGGCCTGGTTGTTGAAGAGAGCGGTGAGGTTGATTTTGGAACCAGCTTTCTGGATTTCAGCGGCACAGACGCAATGTTCGGCGAACAGAGCACCCTCGTCGGAGGCCTTGGCCAGGAGGTAATCATTAATATTACCTGGGGAAGAGGCAGAAACAGTGAGACTATTGGCTGCTTAGAGCACAATATTTCTCCTCCTTTGGTGGTAGTCCCACTCTTACCTATAACCTCCTGTGGCTGTGTGTGCTGTCCATCAAACTGATCGCTGAAGCTCTGCGCCAGGCTCTGTATCAAGGCAGATGCGTTTGGTGAAAGAGCATACGGTACACTGGTACGCCCGTAGGGCGTTAGACTGAGCTCAAGCTCTGGAGAGTCCTGAGGGCCGGGGAATGTTTTCCCCACCACTAGAGCCAACGTTGTGAATACCAGGGGCACCAGGAACTGCCCTATGACGATCTTCCAATTGCGCCAGCTGTAGGTTGCTCGCTTCACAAAGAGGGCGTAGAATTGCTGGCACCACATGGAGCACTGGGAGTCAAAGGAAGACAGGTATGTGGCGAGGATTACAGTCTACATGACAATTTAACCACTGACCACGGAACCTTCATGCAAACCCCTCATCTCAGCCAACCTCATTCTGGGACTTCTTCCCCAAGTCACCCAACACGGGAACTTTCCCCTTTCGAGACCATTCATTCATACCGCACCCAATCCTATTCCCTGCCCCTAGCATCATCACTCACCCCTACGTTGAGCTTGATGTTGGAGCAATCATCGGTAATGAGTACCCCGCTGTCCTCCGTACAGTCGCTCATAGAGCAGGACTCATCAGCTCCCCAGTCATGGGCTCGTCGCTCGTGTTGGTACTGGAGAGCTGGCAGCTGGATGGCCTGAATGTCCAAACTGGTGTCTACCAATTTGCCCACACTATTAGGAATAAATAAAAAATATTCGGTGGATGTAATTTTTGTTATGAGGCTAATGGGCATTCATATTGTGAAGATTGTATTGTATTACAGTGAGAGCAAAGCAAAATGATTAACCTCCTACAGAACCAACAAAACCAAGGTGTACCCACCGTAAAAAGACTTCCTCCATGGTGGTCACAGATGCTCCGTAGCTGGCAATACCCAGCTCTCCCCGACGCATTTCCAGTTGCGAGAAGAGCGGCTCAAACCTGATTTAAAACAGGAGTGTACATGAAGTAACAAATAAAAATTGCTCTACCCAGACTCCCGTGACAAGCGATTGGGTGTCTACGAGGCAGTTCTGGCCAATCTTACGCAGACAGCCTTATCCCTGGAAGCAACAGCTTCTTATAAACACTGATTCTTCATTTTTTCCTCTAATCCCATCTCTCACATGATTCACTGTGATCAGCCAATAGCAGATAGTAAGCTCCCTGGGGCGGATTACAATATTACCTGTGGGTACTTTCCTTGGGCAGGATGTAGGAGAGTTCTGCCCCAGCGTTGCTCTCCATGGTTGCATGAGGTACATAGCTGGTAATGAGCTGGGTGATCTCTTCCACCTGACAGTGTGGTTCTTTCACCATCACCATGTGGTACCCGGCACCTACAGATCAGCAGGATATCACAAGATGAGAAAACATGGGTACAGAGCACTACCTGGCCCAAACACACAGTGCTCCATCCTCCCTGTATCCCAACCTCACTATATACACTGTGCCCACCTCCGTGTGTGCCAACCTCACTATATACCCTGTGCCCACCTCCGTGTGTGCCAACCTCACTATATACACTGTGCCCACCTCCGTGTGTGCCAACCTCACTATATACACTGTGCCCACCTCCGTGTATCCCAACCTCACTATATACACTGTGCCCACCTCCGTGTGTGCCAACCTCACTATATACACTGTGCCCACCTCCGTGTGTGCCAACCTCACTATATACACTGTGCCCACCTCCGTGTGTGCCAACCTCACTATATACACTGTGCCCACCTCCGTGTGTGCCAACCTCACTGTATACACTGTGCCCACCTCCGTGTGTGCCAACCTCACTGTATACACTGTGCCCACCTCAGTGTGTGCCAACCTCACTGTATACACTGTGCCCACCTCCGTGTATGCCAACCTCACTGTATACCCTGTGCCCACCTCCGTGTGTGCCAACCTCACTGTATACACTGTGCCCACCTCCGTGTGTGCCAACCTCACTGTATACCCTGTGCCCACCTCCGTGTGTGCCAACCTCACTGTATACCCTGTGCCCACCTCCGTGTGTGCCAACCTCACTGTATACACTGTGCCCACCTCCGTGTGTGCCAACCTCACTGTATACACTGTGCCCACCTCCGTGTATGCCAACCTCACTATATACACTGTGCCCACCTCCGTGTGTGCCAACCTCACTGTATACACTGTGCCCACCTCCGTGTGTGCCAACCTCACTGTATACACTGTGCCCACCTCCGTGTGTGCCAACCTCACTGTATACACTGTGCCCACCTCCGTGTGTGCCAACCTCACTGTATACACTGTGCCCACCTCCGTGTGTGCCAACCTCACTGTATACACTGTGCCCACCTCCGTGTGTGCCAACCTCACTAAATACACTGTGCCCACCTCCGTGTGTGCCAACCTCACTAAATACACTGTGCCCACCTCCGTGTGTGCCAACCTCACTAAATACACTGTGCCCACCTCCGTGTGTGCCAACCTCACTAAGTACACTGTGCCCACCTCCGTGTATGCCAACCTCACTGTATACACTGTGCCCACCTCCGTGTGTGCCAACCTCACTATATACACTGTGCCCACCTCCGTGTGTGCCAACCTCACTGTATACACTGTGCCCACCTCCGTGTGTGCCAACCTCACTATATACACTGTGCCCACCTCCGTGTGTGCCAACCTCACTATATACACTGTGCCCACCTCCGTGTGTGCCAACCTCACTGTATACACTGTGCCCACCTCCGTGTGTGCCAACCTCACTATATACACTGTGCCCACCTCCGTGTGTGCCAACCTCACTGTATACACTGTGCCCACCTCCGTGTGTGCCAACCTCACTGTATACACTGTGCCCACCTCCGTGTGTGCCAACCTCACTATATACACTGTGCCCACCTCCGTGTGTGCCAACCTCACTATATACACTGTGCCCACCTCCGTGTGTGCCAACCTCACTATATACACTGTGCCCACCTCCGTGTGTGCCAACCTCACTATATACACTGTGCCCACCTCCGTGTGTGCCAACCTCCTTATATACACTGTGCCCAGTGTGTGCTAACCTCATTATATACACTGTGCCCAGTGTGTGCTAACCTCATTATATACACTGTGCCCAGTGTGTGCTAACCTCATTATATACACTGTGCCCAGTGTGTGCTAACCTCATTATATACACTGTGCCCACCTCCATGTGTGCCAATCTCATTATATATACTGTGCCCAACTCCGTGTGTGCCAACCTCATTATATACACTGTGCCCACCGTGTGCCAACCTCACTATATACACTGTGCCCACCACTGTGTGTGCCAACCTCATTACATACACTGTGCCCAACTCCCCATGGAATCAGCCTCATTGCATTCTCGGTGCCCACCCCCCCATGGCACCAGTCTCATTAGATACTCTGTGCCCAAATTTGTGTGCCATCCTCATTAAATACACTGTGCCCAACTCTCCATGGAATCAGCCTCATTATATAAACTGTGCCCACCTCGCAGTGGCGTCAGCCTCATTGTATCCTCTGTGCCCACCTCCCTGTTGCGCCAGCCTTATTAAACACAAATAGTGCCCACGCCTAATTACATGCACTGTGCCCACCACCCTGTGTGTCAGCCTTATTACATACACTGCGCCCATCCTATGCACGCGCCCTGCTCACCGTATTTGCACTTTAGGAAGAGCGGGGAGCCGCAGCACTGCAGCTGGCCCTGGGCCATGATAGCGATGCGATCACCCAGCAGGTCAGCCTCGTCCATGAAATGGGTGGTGAGCAGGAGGGTGTGGTCCTTCTTGTGCTGCCGTAGGAGCTCCCAGGTGTCCCTGCGCGATGCTGGGTCCATCCCAGAGGTGGGTTCATCCAGCATCACAACCTGTCCAGGAACATTCATATCACAAAGTCACACTGTGTCCAGACCTCTCTATAGCAGTATTGAGATATAGGCTTTATACCCATTATTGGTATGTATCGAGCAAGCATCATGCACATAGGGCAGTGATGGAGAACCTATGGCACAGGTACAACAAGTGGACACCTCCGAGATGGCATCCAGCATGTGCCTACAGTATCACCACCAATTATGGAGGGCTCAGTTAACCCAGTACGTCTGACATTAGGGGATATTAGGCACTTTAACGCACATTTTTTTTATGGTGCAAGACAAATTATAGGAAGAGAATGAGAGCAAGAATGAGCAGGATGGCGGATACTGATTGGGCGGAAAAATGAGAGCTTCAACCTTCAATGACACGGGTTAATTAAAAAAAAAATAAAAAAATCTGGGGCAAAGTTCTAAAAGTATAGCGGAAACCATGGAAACCAATGGAATGTTCCTGTTTTGACCCCCATTAGAACTTTGCCCCAGAAAGGAGTTTTATCACACATTCATTTCATAACCCCGCTCCTAATCCCACACAACAGCCTCTGAAGCTCTCTGACCTTGGATCCTGCGATTAGGGCTATGCCAATGGACAGCTTGCGGCAGGTGCCCCCAGACAGCTGGCTACTCAGAGCATGGCGTTTTTCCTCCAGCCTTAGTATCTGCAGGATCTTTTCCACCTCCTCTGGGCAGCGCCAGCGCGGGCATCCCTTTAACTGAACACAGAAAGAGGATCAATGGTGCCCAGTCCGAGCTGCTACGCCCATGAATATAAAGCCTGCGAGAGACGTTACTCACCCCGGCATAAAAATAAAGATGTTCCTCGACAGTGAGGCCCTGAAACAGGACGTCGTGTTGGGGGCACAGACCCAGGCTACGTCGAATAAGAGCCATATCCTTTGAGATCTCCAAGCCCCCAATGTAGCATTCACCAGATGATGGTGGGAAAAGGCCTGAGAAAGGCGTGGACAGAGAGTATGACTAATGGAAATTTGGCAATACCAGCTTGGCACAGGCAGGGGTAAGCATGGCACAGGCAGGGGTAAGTATGGCACAGTTAGTTGGCTAGTAGAGATTCAAACAAGAATATGCAACAAATCAGCCCATGAATGAGATGGAAGTGCATGGAAAGGGAAGTGGCACATTAAAGGACCACTGTAGCAATAAAAGAAGTGCTGTTTATTTGAAAGATGGCATCAAGTGTAGGCAGGAATTTTATATAGAAATTCTTTAATGAAAGAATACAAATAAAGTAACTTATTGAGCCATCTTTACTCCATATATCTCCACCAGGAGGCAGACATTTTGTTTAGAATCTTTAGTCAGATCTTTGTTCATCCGAACCAAGGTGAGTGAAGATCTGACCCAAGAGTCTAAACAACATGTCTGCCCCCTGAGAGAACTATATGGCGTAAAGAAGGCTTAATAAGGCACTTCATTTGTATTCTTTCATTAAAGCATTTCTTTATAAATCATGTACAGACAGAAAGCATAGATGGGTTGGTCTAGGTCACCAGAGCTCAGTACCTGTTAGCATGGAGAGGGTGGTGCTCTTTCCAGCCCCGTTGTGTCCCAGGAGTACAGTAATTTGTCCTTCATACATATTAAGAGTGAGATCACGCACTGCAACGCGCCTCTTCCCACCGACTCGGAACGCCTGTCGGAAACATAGAACGAACGTACTTGAAAGATGGAAGACAGGCTTACATTGTCATGAGGTATGGAACTTGTTTGCTTCTATTTGGCACTTTGACACAAGGTTCTACAGACAGCTCGGAACCGATACAAAAGTCAACAAAATATATAAAAACACTTAATTAACACTGATTTTCAAGTACAAGGAATAATAAAAAAAAAATGTACCTGGGCTGCGGAATTAAGGCTGATGGCGGACTACAGATCCCACAATCCCCCACCAACCTCTTGTGGCAGTAGAGAATTATGGGCGAGGTAGTCTGTGGCTTTATAGAGCAAACCAAATATCAAAAGCAACAGGGTTGGCTTGTTTTAGCACCATGGGCCAGAGATCAGTTAATAAGGACAGTGAGACCGTTTCAATGGTGAAGGTGAACAGAATCCCGTTGGAAGGGGGGGTAGGGGCCGCCTGTAAATTACAAATCCATTGTTTCTACTATGATTAATATGGAATCATAAATCAAATTTACCTTTGTTAAATGTTTCAGCCGGACCCCTGGTGCGAGATCTGAAGGTTCCTCCTCCAAATAGTCTCCCTTGAAGGCTTTCTCAGGGTCCTCTTCTTCCTCCTTTTCAAAAACCTCTGCCATCCTGGGGGTCCCACACCAGTATGATGGCTGAAAGTAATATTTACACTATAAATCAGGCAAGGAACAAGCTAACCAGCAAAGAGAGAAGCTGATATTTGAAGAGTCAAAAGTATCGGAGAGGACATCCCTATGGCTAAGGCATTTAACATGGACTGGAAAATCTACAAAAAAAGGACGTTTGAAAGAAAGTGTCCATTACGTTCAGGGCCACAGTGCAGGTACCTAATATAACATTATTAAATATACTGTTATGTGATCATTTGTATAATCTGGTGAGCATGTAGAGTTAAATAACAGAGCAATAAATCCCAAGGAAAGGAATATATATGGACTACTGTAATGTTAGTGCAGTGAAATTAGGGTGATAAGATGGTTTATGGCAAATACCATAAAGCAACATGGTCCATGGTCACAGACAATTGTTACTCTACAGTAAAGTAGCCATATAATGCTGGGGGCGCAGAATGGGAGCAAAAAAAAAAAAACAAAAAAAAAAAAAAGATAGGTGTGGGGAAATACAAATTAGTAAGTTAAAAGCAGGACTAAACAAATGACAGGAGCCAAGGCACCTGAATCCCCTTCTGCTGGCTCCTAACTTTAATTGTTACAATAAAATAAATTAAAACGCTAGGTTGGCTCCACAAGTCTACAAATATTTGCCCTAGATCAGAGGTGGCGGGGATGTTTGTACTAGGAGTTAGTATTGGGTTTCAGGGTTAGTATTAGGAGTTAGTATTGGGGTTAGTACTAGGAGTTACTATTAATACTAACCCTGAACCCAATACTAACTACTAGTACAAACCCAACTACTTACTCCTAATACTAACCCTGAACCCCGATACTAACTCCTAATACTCACCCCACCGAACCCCAATACTAACCCCAATACTAACTCCTAATACTAATCCTGAACCCAATACTAAATAGTTGGGTTTGTACTAGGAGTTAGTATTGGGTTTCAGGGTTAGTATTAGCAGTTATTATTGGGTTTCGTTGGGTTTGTATTGGGAGTTAGTATTGGGGTTCAGGGTAAGTATTAGGAGTTAGTATATTAGTGGGGGTTTGTTACGGTGCTTGGAAGCGCTGAACTATCGGCATTTACACTGCCGCGGTGAAACGGCCGAGATGAAGTGTCCTAGATGCAGAGGTGGCTGGTAAGCAGCGGTGATCAGATAATCAGATGGTTGGGGCAAAGCATCTGGGTGACAAAGAGAAGCAAGTCTACAGAAATAGGCTAATTATGAACTTAATAGACAGTTGTGAAAGAGGTCTTACCAGAACAAAGAAGTACCAAGGTTGGGGTACTCCGTAGTCCCCTGGCATAACAGACTCCACATACCACCCAATGAGGGAGTAAAGAAAGCTATCAAACAGCAGCATCCCTAAGACTTGAGCCAGAGTAAAGTTATCATCCACACTGACTGGGGTAAACAGATTGGACCACTGAGCCCCTGTGCCTGAAACAAAATGAGAGAACATCAAGAGGCTCATGTTACAAAAGTACATATTAGCAGACTAAAAGATCATGCCCCCCCACCCAAAAAAAAAGGAAAAAGCAGTTTTATTATTTCTACCCTAAGCAGTCATCCAGCACAACAGAACACACAAAGTGAGGAGTCATGGGGTTTGGTGGCACACACAAGGCGAGGAGTCATGGGGTTTGGTGGCACACACAAGGCGAGGAGTCATGGGGTTTGGTGGCACACACAAGGCGAGGAGTCATGGGGTTTGGTGGCACACACAAGGCGAGGATTCATGGGGTTTGGTGGCACACACAAGGCGAGGAGTCATGGGGTTTGGTGGCACACACAAGGCGAGGAGTCATGGGGTTTGGTGGCACACACAAGGCGAGGAGTCATGGGGTTTGGTGGCACACACAAGGCGAGGAGTCATGGGGTTTGGTGGCACACACAAGGCGAGGATTCATGGGGTTTGGTGGCACACACAAGGCGAGGAGTCATGGGGTTTGGTGGCACACACAAGGCGAGGAGTCATGGGGTTTGGTGGCACACACAAGGCGAGGAGTCATGGGGTTTGGTGGCACACACAAGGCGAGGAGTCATGGCGTTTGGTGGCACACACAAGGCGAGGAGTCATGGCGTTTGGTGGCACACACAAGGCGAGGAGTCATGGGGTTTGGTGGCACACACAAGGCGAGGAGTCATGGGGTTTGGTGGCACACACAAGGCGAGGAGTCATGGGGTTTGGTGGCACACACAAGGCGAGGAGTCATGGCGTTTGGTGGCACACACAAGGCGAGGAGTCATGGCGTTTGGTGGCACACACAAGGCGAGGAGTCATGGCGTTTGGTGGCACACACAAGGCGAGGAGTCATGGGGTTTGGTGGCACACACAAGGCGAGGAGTCATGGGGTTTGGTGGCACACACAATTCGAGGAGTCATGGGGTTCGGTGGCACACACAATTCGAGGAGTCATGGGGTTCGGTGGAACACACAATTCGAGGAGTTGTGGGGTTCAGTGGCACACACAATGCAGGGAGTCATTGGGTACGGTGGAACACACAATGCGAGGAGTCATGGAGTTCTTCAAGCCCACGTAGATATGATCTGGATGTTACAATGAGTGACTCACCTTTGCCTTCAAACATTCCTATGAGCTGAGCCCCCATAGCCATCCCCACGTTGGAAATAAGGCAGGACACCAGCTTCTCACTGTGGGTTACTATATCATACCGCGGAGAGATGAAGAAGTAGGGGATGTAGGAGAAGAAGTACAGGAACCCACCAGAAGCCGCTGCCATATTGGCTGTTGAGAAACAAAGAGACATCATTGTTTACGATGGATGATCCGTCAACCAGCCATCTGAGAAGCTCTGCTTGTTAGATTGATGGGTGGAGGGGGGCACAATGGCTAATCTCACCTTTGGAGAAGAAGCTGCTGATCATGAAGCTGAAGCAGATGGTAGAGACGGCAAATACCATTAGGTAAACGAAGACCAGAGTGGGATCACTCCGAGTGAGCACAGCCCCCTCTTTGCTGACCTGAAAGTGAACAATGGTACAATGTGATCTCAGACAGGATCAAGCCTGGGATATGCAATATGTCCATACAAAGACACCTAGGGCCCTGGCACGGTCTGTGTCCATAGAACATCATCATTAAGCTGTCCAGAAAGACCTGATGAATGAGTGACATATGTACATCAAAAGTGAGAATGGGACTGTGAGCAGGTAGACTACAATAAAATAAATTACAGTGTTCCACCCTTTCTGTTTGCAATTTGCATTCTCTCTCTCTCTCCGTACTAGAACAATGCCAAATGCATGGTTTACTACCCCGCCTTGACCTCTAGGTCTTCACACATTTCACTTTAGGTTAAAAGAGAAAATAAATGTATTAATTGAATAAAATTAGGTTTTGCCCCTCTCCCATCAATATTCAATTTGATCTATTTTGTTTTCTATCCATCTATTTTCTTTTCTATCCATCTACAGTATATCCGAGATATACTGTAAGACCCAGAGAACAGTTCAGCTAAAAGTCACAGAGCTATCTCATGTGAGCAGCTGCTGATGCGGTATCTCTCATAGTAATGTAAAATGCAGAGGTTACTGACCTGGACGCACAGCAGCACAGTGACAAAGAACACAGACACAAGAAGGAGTAGGAAGAAATGGATGAACCAAGCAGACGAGTGAAGCCAGGAACTGAGACCCATAACACGCATGTATTCCTGAAAAACAAAACAAAAAAGTCTCCAATCCATGTCATTTTGCATCAGAAAGAAACTGGTCTCTGTGGAGATGTGATCCCAATGCGTTTCGCAGTATAGTAATCAATGGACAGTTTAACGCTTTTCGAGTGCTTCTTCACCGGCAATATGGCACTCATACTTTACGTAAACTGGGAGACATATATAAAAGACACGCAGAGAAAAAACAAATTGGGGTGAACAACAAGCCTCTAACTCACCTTTAGCTTTCTTTCCTTTTCAAGTACGAGGGCGCGTACGATGCTCAGGGAGGTGTAGGTGAAGCTGAGCATTATCAGCAGAGGAAGCTGGTTCTGAATGGCCAAGATAAAGAGATCATTGACATAAGGAGGGAAAGGAAAGCGCCGTATGGACACACGGATATGGTTTAGCAGCTCCCGTCCGCTCTCGTTGGAGTGGTGGCGGATGATGGCGAGATCCACGGCATGCTGTACCGCTAGGAATCCCTCTCGCTGGTACCCTAGGCGATGGCAGGAGGAAAGGTCAGTGATCAGACATTCTAAAAGCTAGATGAAGTTTCACAAAAAGGAAGGTGCGGACACCCAGAGCAAAGTGCAGCTAAGTATTAAAGGGACGCTGTTGCCTAAACATTATATATATTGTAAAAAAACACACACAAAAAAGAGTTGTCCATAAAGCAACACAAATGCATAATGTAGAGAAAAGAAAAATGATTTATACATTGTGCTTACAGAACTGTGGTTAATGCATAAAATAAGAGAAAAATATGCTTTATATACAAAATGGATGGGAAATGTGTACGTTGTACATCAAGGCACAAGGTGATGTCATAAGAATGAGACACCACAGACACATTAAAGACAGATTCTCCCCTTAATTTATGCATTAGCCAGCTATTCTTCTAACACAAGGTATAGATGATTTTTGCTCATTTTCTATTCTCTACATTTGCTAAACAATTCTAGATTTCGCAACAGAAATGATAAGTTTTAAAGCATCTTTTGGGATTTGGGGGAGGAACATGTATTTTTGAAGTTAACAGGCTTTTTTTCTCTCTCTAACTAACTGGGCCCATTCTCATAAAATGAAAAGCAGACACTGAATCTTATCAGTGACAGGTTTCCATGTGATCAGAGATTTCTCCAGTGGGAGAAACACAGTCACACAAAAAAAAAAAAAAAAAAAGGAAATCTAGGAGATCTCTGCTGAATCTCCTAAACTGACCAGCAGTGAGATCGTAACTATGTAGGAATCTCTCGGTTACATGTGTCATTAGTGTGTCTTCGCATTATCGGACATGTACAACAGTCGATTATTTCTCTGCCCAGATTGCCCAGCTTTGAGGAAGCCCACTTTAAGGGCGAAACGCATAAGTTGAGCTTGGCACTGCTTTCTTGGGGTCTGAGAACTTTCCATTGCCTGCAAGACTTTCTTCTGGATCACATTCATGTTTTCTAAGTGTAAGATATTTTATGCTTTTTATTAAAATTGTGTTGTGTATGCCCTAACATCTTGTTATCTGCTTGGAGATTATTAGGCAAAAAAACAAAAGAAAGAAGAAAACAGCACTTTATTTCTTATGACCACAATTTGAAACGTGAGTCATATTTTCTATACATTGTCCTATGCAGTAGATCTGCTTTTCATATTCTGATAAGTATCTTGTCACTTTGCACCTTGTATAGCACTTTAGCGCACTGTCACTTTTGTTCTGTGAGTCGATTATTTCTGCAATTCCACATGGTGCGTTATAATAACTTATTTTCGAAGAAAAAAAAATAAAAACGCAAAAAATATTTGTATCTAGTGGATCTTTAACCATAAATTTGACATATAAGGCTCTATTCACTAAAAGGTGAGTTGAGGTGAGATGAGGATAGATTTCATCTCACCAATGTAGCTCTATGTTGTGCAGGGACATACCTGGTGAGCTTGCCCAGCTAAGAAAAAATACACCAGGTTTGTCCTTGCACCATGTATAGCTAAACTGGTGATTAAATGTTCATCTCACCTGCAATTTTTACGGACTAGACCCCACAGTGACATTGATATAGTAGCAGTTATTTTTCCACTGCTGAATCTTGTACGAGTGTATTACAACCGTAACATAGGGGGGAAGAAAAATAAAAAAAATGGAAGACCGTTCTACTGGTGCACACCGATCCTCAGGTGCTCGTAAAAAAATTTGTTCTCACCAGGGTTTCCGCCTGTTGAGTCGTTAACCTCGCGTGGTCCCGGCAACTGAAACAGTGGGTAGAGGTATCGTGTGTGCCAGTTTCGGTCCACGTTGGGGTTCAGTCCCGTCTGCTCACTAAGGGGTGCCTGCCTCGGGCTGTACTTAAACCGAAGTTTGTAACGGACCTGTAGACGCGGTAGACACAACACGACAGAGGTTACAGAGTTCCCCTTAACCACAAAAAAAAAAAAAAAAAAAACACCCCATGCACATGTATCCCAACATGTCAAAAGGCTAACGGGTAGGAATGTCTAGTGGACGGGCATTTACCAAGTGCTCTTAGGTCACTGTATAGCCAACTAATCAGGTAAGATAATTTAACACAGACCAACGCATTTCGAGCACCGAGACGAGGTTGAATTCCTGTGTACTGCAATTTAAAGCACACATCAAATCCAGTTGGCTTCCATCTGGGGACTTACCTGGAGCGGCAGTGGGTCCTCACTATTGTTAAAATGGTTTTCAAAGACCAAAGCTGCCAAAACATTCCCGGAGTCGTTGCCACGTCGGATATATTCCTCAAAACTGTGCTCTGTAGGGAATCCATGAGCTGCGGGGAAAGTGCAATCAGGAAGGGGTGTTGTTAAAAAAAGGAAACGGATGCTGGCAAATATCCACAGCGGGGGGAACTGCCCGCCCCTCGCATTTCCGCGTTTTAATATACTGGGCTGGTGGAAAGGATGATGCATAAGCCACGTAGATCACAGGACTGTAGTGCGTGTCCACATACCTGTGTCACCAGACAGTAACATCTGGAGATTCTAGCTATGCATTTAGTTAGCCCACAGAATGCAGAGAAGCCAGATTGTCAAAGTTGCCAGGGAAATTCAAAAGCATGATTTGCATTTTGTATAGCAGGATTTGGGCAATTAAAGAGTAATGCCAATCTTTTTATCTGTTAATAACATTATGCTAATGTAATAACTTTTTAATACAGAAAGAAAAGTCCTGCGCTCACTCCCAAACAAATGGAGGTTTTTAGTTACCTCCAATGGCCATGAGAGGGTGAGCCCACCTGCCAACGTCCCTAGGTGGGTCCTAACTCTAACCATTCACCTTGCTTCTTTGAGCCTCTGTCAAAAATCTCTAATGAGACAGAAAAGGTTTTTCTTTTTTTTCTTTTGTTAATAACTTTTTAATTTAACTTTACATTTATAAGATATCACTGGTTATGTAGGGGGGAAACTAAGCACTAGGAGATTTGTTTCATGGAATCTTGCCAAATGTGGCCTCTTATTGGTCTATAAGACGGTCAGTCTAATGGACTAGTAAGGGAGCATCTATAAAAACTTTGTGCACCAGCAGAAACTGGAGGAACAACGTTTCCTATTGCTTCTTTCGCCCATAATACATCAGTGACAGGTTTTATATCAAACATTATAGAAGATTATTAAAAAAAAAGTAAGAGAAACAGTGCCAGTGTATTAACAGTTTTAACATTTTGGTATTAATCCCTCTTTAGGTTATAAGCCAAGAACTGCTTAAAGGGCAACTGTCTGCAAAAAAAATTACTTTTATATAAGCCATGTACACTTAATGAAACTTTTTTTGGCAAGTCATAGAACCATAGGAAAAAAGTCGTAATCATAATGATAATAATAATAATATGCGGTACTTCTCATGTGCATAAACATACCATTCTTTATAGAAAGTTATTCATTATAGAGAATGTTGTTACAGTGGAGCTTATATTTGTGATAGAGGTGTGAGAAAGAAAGAAAGAAAGAAAGAAAGAAAGAAAGAAAGAAAGAAAGAAAGAAAGAAAGAAAGAAAGAAAGAAAGAAAGAAAGAAAGAAAGAAAGAAAGAAAGAAAGAAAGAAAGAAAGAAAAGAAAGAAAAGAAAGAAAGAAAAGAAAGAAAAGAAAGAAAGAAAAGAAAGAAAAGAAAGAAAAGAAAGAAAAGAAAGAAAAGAAAGAAAAGAAAGAAAAGAAAGAAAAGAAAGAAAAGAAAGAAAAGAAAGAAAGAAAGAAAAGAAAGAAGACAAGAAAGGCATCTAAGGCAATACATGTATTTATAATACAGTAGGTTGTAATGACGGATCGCCTGGCCCATGATTTAGGTCAAACCAGACAACTTTTTTTTTTTTTAACATGTATAGCTTGGAGGAAAGACGTAACAGGGGGGATATGATAGAAACATTTAAATACATAAAGGGAATCTACTCCGTAAAGGAGAAGAGTATATTTAAAAGGAAAAAAAACGACCACAACTAGAGGACATAGTCTAAAATTAGAGGGGCAACGATTTAAAAGTAATATCAGGAAGTATTTTATCACTGAGAGGGTAGTGGATGTATGGAATAGCCTTCCTGCAGAGGTGGTAGAGGTAAACACAGTGAAGGAGTTTAAGCATGCGTGGGATAGACACAAGGCTATCCTAGCTATAAGATAGGGAACTGGGGACTAATAAAAGTATTAAGAAAATTGGGCAGACTAGACGGGCCGAATGGTTCTTATCTGACGACACATTCTATGTTTCTATGACTTGGGCATCTAGTTTATCAACTATGCTATAATAATGAAAGAGAAGACGATAGTAGATCACACAGTAGCCAAAAGGGATGGGGTATCAGAAGACGAGAGTGAGGATACTGGAGAGGAAGTATAGCAGGGAAAATATAAAGGGGTAGACACCAGAGGGTAGTTATAGGCACATGGAAGGGGTACATACAGGAGCGCTGTGAGGGTGGTGCATTTCTAAAGAGTCAGGCAGTACAAAGTGGATAATCCCATGTAAAAATAAGCTATTCTCGATGGACAAGGAGTTGGTACATGTTATCTCTTCCCCCCTATTACCTTGGATGCGAATCCCGAGATCTTTAGTCACATCCTCTGCTATGTGCTTGACAGCCTCACTGTGAGACGGGACATACGCCAACTTCCAGGGTCCACTGACGTAAAAATAAAACGGGATGTAGGGGAAAGGCACCAGCGCCGAGTACATAGTGGCATTTGGGTGAGTCACAGATGGGACTTTATGACGCAGGGCTATCAGGATGGCGGAAAAGAGGAGGGGCAGGGCCAGCTCGATCACGGTCACCAGGACCTGGCGTTTCTGTGTAGTAAGAGGTACAGCATTATAGGTGCAATACAGTACCATATCATGTAACCCGTCAGTGCTTCCTTCTTGATTTCCTCTACAAGGACGGTGAAATGCGTCAGAAGTCAGCATACTCTAGATAGAATGTCCTTTCCCTTGCGATCATTATTTATATATAATCCATAAATATTTATATTGTGTGATTTTCCAATACTTTCTAATAAAATGTATACTTTTAGGCTAGGTCCCTAAATTCTTAAGAGGATTGTGGGGAAAAAAAACAAACAAACAAAAAAAAACATAGTGAACCTACAATAAACTCATCCAAACATTCCTCCTGGCATCCATTTTCGTCTTTGTCTACCCTTCTAGTCTAGTCCCCCCTTAAAGTCCCGACAAGATTCAACCAAAGTGGTCTATGGCTCCGGTGCTGGGGGATCTGCTGTTATTTACTGCCTACATCTACAGATCTAGCAATACTCAAGATTGTACAGCGTTCTCATCTGTATTACCTGAAGGATGTAATTCTTCCATAGGAGAAGCCCCAGCTGTCTGAAGAGGACCATCTTGGAATCAGGGAGGTCAACACAGGGTCCACAGCAACTGCAAAAAAAAAAAAACCACAAAAGCGGTGTGAGCATCACCCCGTCGGATTAAACACCAGTGAGTTTCCCCCCTGTGCTTTTAGTGGTACCCTGTAGAACTTCAGTCAGTGTCTTCCAGACTGTACTCCTGGGCAGACCGCACCAGGACTAGAAAGGGCGTGTGATATAGAACCCTGTAGATCATCTATTGAACCTTTCACCCATATTGAGCAAAAATGGGGAACAAAAAACCTCTATGTGCACATACTAAACAATCACTTGTGGCTTTTAAGTGCTCTAAAAGTTTACCTTTTTACGGTGAGTGGGCCACTTGTGAATATTAAGCGGGGAGAACAATGACGCAGGTAAGATACAGTTGCAAGATATCAAAGCCAAGGAGCAAAACGCTCCACATTGAATTGCCACTCAAGGCCAACCACTTCGCTGCCACCCATCTGAAGAGGGAGAGCCCACAGCTAGTGCCCCAGTTGTAGCTGAACTACAACTCCCATGATGCAAAGTGGGACTTCAAGCTAGCAAAAAGATTCTTGGGAGTTGTACTTCCCCCAACAGCTGGCGAACACTTTGTTGTTTATCTTGCCACTAAACAGCATTGCATTAAAAATGATTATATCCTAAACATGCTTTGGAAATGAACAGGGTGCCAGAAGTCTTACAACAAAACAGGGACAGTAGGGCACTTATCAAAGGGTGTCATGGGTGTACAGATAGAAAAAAAAGGGGCCACTCACTGTAGGTGTAGAAAAAAAAGATGACAACCTGGGGAAAGTTAATGCGGGGCTGATTAATTAAGCCTTGGACTGCCAGGGGAGAAAGCGAAGTCTGGAAAATCAGTTAGTTGGTGAGCTGTTTATGCGCTGTAGGGTTCAGAATGAAAGAGAGAAAGAGAGGACCCCCCCCAAGATTGAGGCAGACAGTGAAGGTTCCCTGTGGCCTTTGGTGGCTCACCATTGTGATATTTTGCCTGTGCTTTTAAACGAAACAGGTTAATAGGACAATACAATTACCAGACAGGAACGAGACAAAACACACGAGAGATAACACAGTGGTCAGTACTTCAAAGCGATGTGCAGATCTTACATCCAATAACCTGCCAATAAACACCTGATAATAAATAGTGCCTTCTACATGTAGTCCACAACGACTGGACAGTCCCATCTGTGCTATAGTAAAAAGGTGGGTAATACTGTAGGAGAGGTGGGGGCAACACATAAAAAGCAGGTAGATGAAACGACACTTAGAGCGCTTGACAAGTACACTTGGGTTCAGCGTCACTGGACGTCTTCCAGACATCGACAAGACGGGAGAGAGAGTAGGTGGTGCAAAGAAGGGATGAGTAAGCGAAGGCTTGGTAGAAAGACGAGACAGGGGGGATATGACAGAAACATTTAAATACATAAAGGAAATTACAAATATTGCAAGAATGAAGTGGAAAAATAGGCACTTAAAAATGTATATATATAAAACATGTATTAAAAGGACATAAAATAAATTCAATATATTAGAAAGTACTGTGTTATATAAAGAGAAAAGGGTACTGCCACCACTTAACACACAACCCCCTGGGTAAAATGGAATTATATTGATAAAGTGCAATATAAATGGGGATTCAACACAGTAAAGGAGGAGAGTATATTTCAAAGAAGAAAAACTACCATAACAAGAGGAGATAGTCTTAAATTAGAAGGGAAAAAATTGAAACTGTAAATTGTAATATCAGGAAGTATTACTTTCTGAGAGGGTGGTGGATGCATGAAATATCCTTCCAGCGGAAGTGGTAGAGGTTAATACAGTGTAGGAGTTTAAGCGTGCATGGGATAGGCTTAAGGCTCTCCTAGACATAAGATTAAGGCCAGAGACTAATGAATGTATTCAGATTTTTTTTTTTTTTAAATGTATTTTGTTATTTTAAATTGGTTAGAATAGATGGGCTCAGTGGTTCTTATCTGCTGACACATTCTGTGATTAAAAGAAAAAAAGGTTTCTCACACAAGACAAGCCACATTCCTTTCTATGAGGTCAGCACCAAGCCTAGCATATGGTTGGCAGTGGACTCTATGCCAGAACCCAGCCACTGGGGGATATGTGTTCATTCCCAGGATTTGGAAGTGTAGAGCACAATGGCGGACTTAAGGGGTTGCAGCACCAACCTTGGTGCCAAGGTGCCATTCACGGGAGTGCAGTGAGCCCCAGGCCTACTGGCCGATGGAACCACCGTTGATTATAGAACCAGTACTAGACTTCAGCCAGTTTTGCCTTGCGCTCTCCGCACCAGTAAGGATTCAGAGCATTGAAACATAGCGCTCTGAGCCATCACTAGATGCAGGGTGCACGAGGCAACACTCACTGAAGTTTGATACTTCACCCACACAGACCTAAAACTGCCTGTGCGGCTCCCTGCTGGGAAGTTAAGGTAGGAAGTTAAGGTAGGAAGTTAAGATAGAAGAAGTAAATAGAGAGATAAGGGAAGGAGAAAACAAACAAAATGGAAAAAAAAGGAAAAGACAATGGCAAAAGACAGAGATGGTATGGTTGGGAGAGAGGCATGGGGGATAAAGAGAAAATGGGGAATAGAGGGGAAAGAGAGAGAAGAGACAAAGACGGAAACAGACAAGTGGTTATGAAGGAGAGACAGACAAGTGGGGATGGAGATGTAAGAGAGAGATAAGAGGGATTGTGGATGGAAAGAGAGACAAGAGGTGGACACGGATGTGAATGGAAAGAGACAGACGAAACTGGGAGAGACAGACATGTGACAATAGGACAGAGAGACAGACAAGGGCAGATGTCTATTAATATAAAGACTATTGGGTGGCCATACACAGGCCTTGAGTTTGAGGGCCCTGAGTTATGCATTTTTTAAAAAGTACCCCTGAATAAAATAGCAATCAGTTATAAATAGACATTAAAACACAATCTGCTTCCTGCATCTTGCAATAAACAGATTTGTATCTAGTTAATAGAGAATTGTTGGACATATCCACACATTCCAGGCTTGTCATCAGACCTAAAAATATACCTCAGAGGGTTCTGGGTAATGCTATGCAAATAAGACCATGTTTGGATCTATATACAACCCACCCTTTCGGCTGCATTATACTAGTCACCCTTGTGTCATATCTGTGAATCATAAAATTTACTGAAAGTACTTTTGCCTGGGGATTTACACTTCTGGTAACCACCATAATATACCCTCCTTTCCTATTACATTTATGATATCAGCAGCTGTTTAAAAAGGACAACTGTAGCAAAAAATTAAGTTCTGTTTAATTGAAAGATGTAGGGATTTTATATAGAAATGCTTTAATGAAAGAATACAAATAAAGTACTTTATTGAGCCATATTTAGTGCATTTAGCTCTACCAGGAGGCAGACATTTTGTTTAGAATCTTTGATCAAATCTTTATTCATCTGAACCAAGGTGAGTGAAGATCTGACCCAAGATTCTAAACAAGATGTCTGCCCCCTGAGAGAACTATATGGCGTAAAGAAGGCTCAATAAGACATTTCATTTGTATTCTTTCATTTAAGAATGTAGTTATAAATCGTCTACACTTGATACAATCTTTCAATTAAACATAAGTACATTTTTGGCTACAGTTGTCCTTTAAAATTCCAGACCTCTTAAAATCATATTATACTACGGCCCAAAACCTTTTGAGGGTCTGAGGAATGAATGCACCCCTCTAGCACGCAAACGGTTAATGAAACAGACTCAAAGGTCAAAATGATATGGCTACCAAAAAATGCTGCCATAACAGATCTTTGAGCATGTTGGGAAACATTGTATGGGATGGATTAGAGTGGACGTTATCATATAACAACCTTTGTTTGCTCACCTATAGTGTTTGCACTAGGAATCTAGAGCACAGAGAGAGAGAGAAAATACACCATTAGCATAACTGAAAGCAAATGCATGGATAAAGAGTGATATCACTCCTTGGCATGACATGTAAATGATTACTCTACATATATTGGCCTATGAATCCATGAGGTGATGTCATAGACTATAGTTAGCACAGCTACTGACACGTGTTTCTCTTATCCTATGCATTTTGCTTGCAATCCGGCTAACGCAATGTATCGATGGGTAGTCCTTTAGTTATTGCTGTTTCTATAGCAACAGTCCTGACTCTCTCCCTCTAAGCCTTCCTTGTCGGAGATCACTGAATTTAGAGGGCCCGGAAAAATTATGTTTAATGCTAAACTACAGGTGAACTATAAAGTGATTTAAAATAAAAAGAAGTGGTTTTCACACAGGTGGAAAGGGCCCTTTAAGGAAGTAGCCTGTTCGTGTGCCACAATATCTTGTAAATTGAGTTTCGGCCTTGTCAGTAGACCGGTATAAGTATTTGTAACTTCAACCATTTTTAACCCAACACTATGAAATTGACAAGCTAGTGTTGTCTTGTGTTTCCAGTGATGGTAGAACAGGAAGATGAACATCCTCTTAGTCCCCAATTATACCCTGCAAATACTTTGCGTTAAATGTCACCCCTCTGAGACTCCCGTATACTCCAAAACCTCCTGTCCTTAAGTGACTAACTAGTTTAGGGGAATCACTACAAGAGGCAACTCACTGTCCCCAGGTGCTAACTTATATTCCAACAAATACCGGCCATACTATTGCCCCCATAGGATTAATATTGGCCTCAAGTCAATTTTTTCTTACCGGCCTGCAGATACAATACCAACTCAATGGTAACCCTAATAAAAACCTCAAGATCTACTTTAAATGAACTCTGCTCTTGGTAAAAAATAAATTTAAAAAAATTTAAAAATAAACATCTTGTTTTTTTAAATGTAGGTTTCTTTGTGGACTTTAAGCCACTACTTGGTTCCATAAGTAAAATCATGACAATTATTTATTACCTTAATTATTATTTGATTACCTTCGCAGGATCCTTTTGTCCTTGTCTTTGGAATAACAGACTCTGCAGGTAGGCGAGATGCTGTTTTGTACTTGGATTTCTGTCCAATGGATATTTAACCACAAAAACTCCAGCTACCCAAGAATAATGAGAATAAAACTGAGCACTGTCACGACTTTGCATAGCATCATTTAAAATACAACCCCTTCCAAAGCAGTTTTCTTGTTCCAGGTTCGTCCCTTTATCCGTTCTGACAAAGACTTTGGGTTGTTTGTATTATAGGTCTCTTTGAGGATTTAAGTTTAAAAAAAAAAAAAATGGTGTCAACACAGCAGCTGTTCACAGCAATCCTCTATGTTGCTTTATTGTTTGGTAACAGTTATATTTTATATTCTGCCAAAAAAAAAAAAATGTATAAGCACATAGGTTGCAATCTCTGCAAAAATGCAAGAGATTAAATGCTGCACTACTGATCTGCTTCCTCAAGAAGAACAACTAGGTCTTGCTTTGTGTTTCAGCAAGTGTGTGTGTGTGTGTGTGTGTGTGTGTGTCCCCTTTTGTCTTTCTCCGGCCAGATGAAGTACACTTACTGGGTGTCTCAGGACAGATGACAGTGTGTCTCTTTACAGCCCCTTTGTTTGAGAAAAGGCCCCAGTCCTCCAGTGTATGCCCTGCTGCCACCACAGTGTCCCTCTGTGTGTGTGATCACCATCAGGCCTCAGTGTCCCCATCCAGGCGCCATCCTACACACAGCAATCTGCAGGTTATGCGTCCACTGGGTCTCAGTGAAGTGTTGCAATCTACCTCTGAGCCCAGGAGCTGCAGTGAAGGGATTGCAGTCCACCTCTGAGGTCAGAAGCTGTATTCCTAACCTCTTGGTGCAGTGTGTGTGTCTGGAAGTCTTGCAGTCTCAGTAGAGATCCCAGTCTGTGTCTCTCATTTCAGCTGGTGCAGTCTCTCTCTCTCTCTCTCTCTCGGTCCCTGAGTACAGGTGCTGCAGTCTCTCTGGGATTGAGACAGCCGGTGACGTCACTGTCTTTCCCAGGGAACAAAACACAGGCTCCAATCTCGTCCTCCAGCTGCTTCCGGGTTGGGTCACATGACCGCGGCTGGCATTCTGTCACGTGGCCCGCTTTGGTGCTGTGTCTGATGCAGTTTGTTTAGGGGCCTCTGGGGGACAGTTCCTGTTGTGCTACCTTTGTGTTTATGGCCTTTTTTTTGTTTGTAGTAAGTGGGGGAGGATAGCACAGCCAACAGGGTTGAGAAGGGCAGATGGTGATACAGATAGGGTTACAGCAGAGCTAGTGTGGTTGAACTGCAACTACCATCACCCAAAGACAGGCAGTCCCTTGTGGGGTATACAAATATTAGAACTTAAGTCAGTAATGGCTTAATTGTGAATCTAATTTGAAAGTTAAGCTGGTTATGAAAATTCAATAATATAGAGGAAAATATGTCAAATATATATATAAAATGTACATAGATGAATAAAATATTGGCTGTTACGCATTCTACCCAGTAGCAATCTGCCATCTGACACAAATGTGAGTGTTTAAGGGGACTGTATTACCTAAACATTATGTTTACTGTGCATGTAGAGAATAAAAAATGATTTTAAGTGATCTATACATTGTGTTAGCAAAATTGCAAGAACATGCCTAAATTAGGAGAAACGTGTTTTAAATGTGCCTGTGGAGTCTCCTGCTTATGACATCCCCTGTGGCCTAATATGCAAATGAAATGGGTTTCAGTGGAAAATGTGTCATTTGCATATCAGGCCACAGGTGATGTCATAAGCAGGAGACTCTGCAGACGCATTTAAAAAACGTTTCTCCTAATTTAGGCATTTGCTGACAATTTTGCTACCACAGTGTATAGATCATTTTTTATTCTCTATATTCCCAGTAAAAACATTGTTTAGGTGATACTGTCCCTTTACGACAAAATCAAAACCGCAGGGCTTTTTGTATATTTATTTTATTGTAGTAGACTGACGGGAAAATAATGACCATTATTACCTAGTTCACCTTTTTTGTTTTGGGTCAGATACAGGGAGAGGTTTGTAGAATGTGTATGATGCTACAGCTGTACAAGGCTACACCCTGAATACATTTAATAATCACATACCACATGGTGTGTGCCTTGAATTATATATCCTGTCTTCTTATTAAGTGATAGACTGAGCTCACTACTTTTATAGGTTTCTTTGTATCCTTTGTCTGCAGACTTTCTATGCATGTAGGCCCCTATGTGTGTTATATCAGATTTTGGACGATCTCATAGTTCAATTGGTTATATAAAAATTGGATTTTGTTGGAATTTATTTTGCTAGCTGTTGCACATTTAATATTTTAACCAACCATTTAATTTTATGCACAGTCCCCTTTGTATTTAAAGGGACAGTTTCTCAAAAAATCTATATATTTTTTTTTTTTTAGAAAAGTACTTTCTCCTGTTAAAAAAATGATCTCTTATTGTTTTTTTCCTCTATTCTTCATATAAAATTATGTAACTATAGAGAAGGAAAAAATCAAAAGGGGATCTCATTAATATATAAAAGCCTGATAGAGTAATAGCAGGGGCAAATTCAAAAGTATGGAAAAATGGGAACAAGAATTGGGAAAAGTAATAACCACGAAAACGTGGATGAGAACTTTCCAACAATTAAATTCATATTCACACTGTACAAACTACATAGAATTACCAAAGAAAATCATATATAGGTGGCACTTGATGCCAGCAAATTGACACAAAATGTATAGAAACATATCCCCACAGTGCTGGAGAGGATGCAGGGAAAAAGGAACATTATACACATATGGTGGGAGTGCCCAAAAGTAGTAGAATATTGGAAAAGAATATTCGAGATGGTAGAACAAGAACTAAAAATAAAAATAGAAGGAACCCCAGAAATAGTACTACTAAACATTTTCCCAATACAAACTCCAGAAAACACGAGAAAATGATTGGGGCATATTTTTCTCATAGCAAAAATTGGGAAAAAAACTAAATCTGCCCGAAAAAGAGGAAATAATCCCAAAGATAACCATAAACAAGTATTACGAGCAGATGCACTACTCAATATCAAACACAATGGAAAAATCAGCTCGTTATATGGAGTGGATGGAGGAGCGAGTAGGGGAGAGCGGGGGTTGGGGGAGAATCTTGTTTTTTTTTTGTTTTGTTCCTGTGGTTGTTTTTGTTTGTGTGTTGGTCGGTTTACCCTTTGTTGAGTTGGTACTTGTGTTTATGACTTGAAACGTATGTATGTTTTGGTGGCTTTTTTGTGTTGTTTGTCAAATAGGCGAAAGAAAAGGATAACAATAAAAGGATAAGTATTAAAAGGGGGAGGGGAGGAGGAGAGGGGGGGGGGGGGCAGAGAGGTGAAATAGGGAGATCCCCAACTACGGTACTTTATTATAACTATATATTGCTCTCTTTTTTTGTATGTCCTGTGATATAGTGCATAATGAAATTGTATTGTGTTCACTGTTACAAAAGTCTTGTTATTGTGAATGTAATTTTATCAGTATTTATGTATTTGTAAAATGCAAAATAAAAATGATTATAAAAAATATATATCTTTTTTTTTTATTTTTATTTTTTTAGAAAAGTACTGCCTCCTGTAAAGAAAATGATCTCTTATTGTTTTTTTCCTCTATTCTTCATATCCTCTAAAAACAGCAAATAAAATGTAATAGATTTAATGCTGTTGCTACAGCAACAGCCCCCCATCTCTCCAAACCCTCCTCATTGGATGCTAGAACAAAAATAAATGCATTTCACATTTAGTAACACATCTGAAACCAAGGGTCTTTAATAAGTTTTGCTGCAATTACCTCTGACCCACACCTAACAAAGGATTAACCCTTCTGTATTCTGACACCCACATAGAAGCACATTCTCACCCTGCAAAGCCCAAAATGGTTAAAAACGTACACTAACATTTTTAAACACTGACGATAATTTTTGGGACCATATCATCTCTCATTGGTAGTTACCTCTGCAGTGTGCATACAACCTTCTTATGTGGAGGTAAATATTGACATTGTACTGAGCAAACAATGAGATGGAATGCAATATTTCTGCTTTTTATTCCCTAGATGGATTTATGGAAAAACAAGTTTAACTCTTTATTGAGCATCCAATCATCTTGGATCTAATTCTCTCCTTGTGGGATGACTTGCCATAGCATTCAGGAAGTGCCAAACAGATTGAAGAGGACCACAAACCTCCCTTTATCTAAATTAACAAATGGATCACCACAAGACATAAATAGTTTA
The DNA here is from genome assembly GCA_036172795.1 of Pelodytes ibericus. Classification (NCBI taxonomy): domain Eukaryota; kingdom Metazoa; phylum Chordata; class Amphibia; order Anura; family Pelodytidae; genus Pelodytes; species Pelodytes ibericus. The sequence goes on along the minus strand of CM069860.1, from coordinate 13,239,622 downwards.
TAATGGATTATGTATATCATCGCAGCGTGCCAATTTATGAGAATATCCATCTTAAATGTGGTTGTGTAATTGAGCTGCGGACGTGATCTCTGCATCGGCTGGTGAGATGCCCACCACTGCATCAACCATAGAATCTGGTCCATCCTCAGAGTTGCCGGGTCAAATCTGGGTAGATTACATTCAGCCCTTCATCCTTATGAGGTAGCAAAATGAGTACCATAAAGCCAAGTTACCTCCACAGCCTAACAGTGTTCTTTAACATTAAAAATCTAATTTTTGTACAGCATAGTGCTCAGGTGTCCACCTACAGCCCCTCCAGCTGGGGCTGAACTACGAATCCCAGACTCCCCGGCTAGTTCTCTAGAAAAACAGGTAAACATGGTAGTTGTAGTGAAGAAACGACTGGAGGGCCACAGTTGGACAGCTATGGCATATTGCATATAACCACCCCTCAGAGCCTTTTTTTGAAAATCTATAAAAATCATCTTTTTTTTTTTTAACTTGTGCTTCTAATACAGAAGCAAAGGTTAAAAAACAAATAAAGTTTAGTTGTCCTTTAAGATACACACACTCCCAAGCAAAGATAGAGCAGGCCAAAGGTTGAAGAGACTAGTCTAAGCTGGCTGTATATATTACCATTATGCCTTCAATGAGCTGCCAACATTGATAGTTGTGTACAGAAGCTGGCTATTTAACCTTTGATCTCCGCGTATCTCTTATGCCTTATAGGTTTGTTGTACAATATTTATGGGGGGGGGGGGGGGGGGGGGGAGTAATACATCATGCCTTTAACCACACAACAAACTTTCCTATACTATCGTCGATTTATCCACTAGAAAGATAATATTTTCCTTGGTGAGCAGTTTCAAACCATGCTCTTTTTTAAAGAAACAGCAACAAAAATAAAAAATACACTTTTTGAAATTGCCTGGTTTTACTTTAATTCTTCCACAAAGTCTGCATTTTTACAGTGGTCAGGATTAGCCAGCTTTGATTTGAAAGCTAGTTGAACTTTCAATAAAACCAGCAGAAATCTAACAGCAAGACCGTTTGCATTGGAAAAAAACTGGCATATCACCTTTCACATATATATTGGAACTTCGCTCAGAGTTATATAAAAATCAATTTACAGGAAGACAGTACTGCACCTTGAAACAACAAGGATATAAACAAATTAAGTATTTCTGGAAAACAAAAAAACAGAAAAAGCCTTTTCCAAACTTTACAGCAGCAAATTCATTGGCATCATCAGATCCCTTGAAATCCAAACGTAAACTAGTACACATATATATATTTATATAGGGGTCTACTCAATAGAGAAAATTGAAGGGAATTTTGAACTTTAGGCCAATGGAGCAGAGTTGAAAAAATTCTCCAATGCAGCTGGACGCGAGACTTGTTCCAGGCCAGCTACGTTGGCTTTAAGTTTGAAATTCCCATCTTAGTTAATGAGTAGACCCTATAATAACCCCAGAATGGGTCCTCTTAAAGGGACTCTGTCTTTTAAATATTTTTTTATTTGTTCTCTGTATGTAGAGAATTAAAATGATCTATATATTGTGGTAATAGATGCTAGTGGATTGTAATTCTGCCAAAAGAAATAAAAATGTCTGTGGTGTTTCCCGGTTACCTCACTTTGTGGCTTGATATACAAATTGGACATAGACAACTTACATATTAAGCCACAAGGAGTTGGCAGGGGAGGGAATCCCTTTAAGTAATCTGGCTGCCGTGGACTGCAACTCCCTGGATGCACTGCAAAGCTAAGATAAGTCTATTCATAAGATAATCTGTTTTATCTTTGAATTAAAAGGGACAGATCTGCTGATTTAAAAGTGTTTGCCATGAGCAGATTTAAACCTCACCCCTAAAACAGGATCAGGTACAATACAGGAAACAGTGAGATGTCTTTTTTTTTTTTTTCTTCTTTTAAATGACAAAAATATATATTTCTCTTTACAAAATGATAGGGATTAGGGTTTTCTACATGGGATCAGAGAGGTTCTCTTCACTGTGCTGTGCTTGGTTTTTCCGCTTCACCTGTCTGCGGCCAGTCCTTAAATGGGGGTACGGGATAGGGGCCAGCTTTCCGTTAGATTGTCCTGGGGTTGGGGTAAACGGAAGGCCAAGGGGAGAAGAGGTAGGACTCCCGGCACTGCTCACTGAGGAGTATCCAGAGCTGTTTTCCACTCTTGGAGTTGAACCCAGGGCACTGGATTTGGAGAGCAGCGGGACCGGCTGAAGTATGATCGACGTATCTTCGTCGCTGGAGTCTTGGCAGAGCTGGTGTTCAGTATGAAAGGGGAAGATGTCCACAATTCCACTTGGTCCTGTAACTGTAGGTGAGAAAGCAAGATTTAAAATGGGAGGCAAAGTGGACTAATGCTTTGAACTAGGAGTTCCTCCTGCTAAAAGGATAGTGTTGGCTCTGTCTATTGCATAGTTGTGTTTCCATTACAGAAGCCCAAGTGTGAGGATAAACTGGCAGGTACTTTTGAAAGTACAGGCCATAGAAACATAGAATGTCTCGGCAGATAAGAATTCGGCCCATCTAGTCTGCCCAATGTTCTAAATACTTTCATTAGTCCCTGTCCTTACCTTAAAAGAAGGATAGTCTTGTGCCTAAACTCCGTACTGTATTAACCTCTACCATTTCACCTGGAAGGCTATTCCATACATCCACTACGCTTCTCAGTAAAGTAATACTTTCTGATATTAAGGCGTGCTCTTTTTTCTTCTTCTAAATATACTCTCCTCAGGGAGGGAAAGATGCAGAACAAAACTCGGGGTTAGAGATCTAAAAGTGGAGCAGTCACAGTGGAAACCAATGGAATGCTCCAATTTATTAATTAATAACCCTACCGAACTTGGTGTCTTGGAGAGAGATAGACCTTTGCTGAGCTGCAAATGACAAGAGCGATTCCCCCGCTCAAACTTCCTGCAGAGATTTCAGGTTTCATATAAAATGTAAAATTCTATCTACACAGACCTCCACTCCTCAGACCCTGCGTGACTGCTACGTTCCTCAAAATGTAGGCTCTCCTCCAACCTCGACCCTTTTCTCTGGAACCCACTTCCTGCAGACGACCCAGCTCTCTTCCTCATTCTCAATCTTAAAAAAACTCCCTTACTAGACGTATTGCTAGAACTCACATTAACCTCTAGCCAAACCCACCTAGCTTTCATTGTCCCCAAATACTGTTTGGAATAAGGAAGCTTAAAACTCATTCAATTAGAACATGTATATTAACACCTAGTCAAACCCACCTAGCTTTTACTGTCCTCAAACACTGTTAAGCATAAGGAAGCTTACAACTCAATTAGAACATTAATTAATTAACCTCTAGTAAACCCACCTAGCTCTTACTGTCCCCAAATACTGTTCGGAATAAGGAAGCTTACAACTCATTCAATTAGAACATTAATTAATTAACCTCTAGTCAAACCCACCTAGCTCCAACCATCCTTACAACCACCCCTTTAACTGCCTTAGGTGTCTCAATTCCCCCACCCCTCTAGATTGTAAGCTTTTGAGCAGGGCTCTCCATCTCACGAATCAGCCTGTTTAACTTAACTATAAGAGAATGTAGTTCCTCTCTATGCTCTGTACTAAGCGCTACATAAACTGCTGCAATATATATATATTAAATGTAATATAACATATGAAAAAAATTAACTTAGATTGTTAATGGAATTTCATGTTATTTATCCCCTTGATTGTTGAAACGTCGATAATCAAGGCACTCTTCACCTTTTTAGCACTCAAAGGGCTATAGACAGAAACACACACCCCCAGCAAGGTGTCAACGCTACACACAAGGGTGCCATAATCAAATGTCCTCATATAATATGCCTTAAAGGGGACCAATTACCTGCACCAGTGATGCCTAACCTTGGCACTGCAGCTGTCTACACATTCCATAATGCCCCGTCAGCAATAAAGGGATACGTACCTTTGGCAGTGCCATGGTTAGCCATCACGTAAAACGTCACAGACCCATAGTCTCTCCAAACATTTTTCAATGCTATGCCGACACATTTCTAGGTTTCCATGTATTAAAAATCAGTGACATGGTTTAGAAGTCTAGTCCATGAACCCTAGGGCAGGGGGTGTCCAACGTGCAGCCCACCTGACTTAGCTGTCCATATTCTCATTATCCCCATAAATGTATATTTTTGTTACTGTTAAATATACCACACATTTGTTTTATGGCCAACAAGCTATTCTTCACCATTACTGTAAATAAACCAACCAATGTTGCCCAATTTCTGGTTATGCGGCCCACTCCAGAAACAACTTGGACAATCCCCTGCTCTAGAGAAACAAAGCTCCACAAAGAATACAAAACCATTGACAATAGGGGAAGGTGGAAGCTCACCATCTCCTTCCCGTTCTCCCTCACTTTCCCGGTCACCTTCGTAGCCGGTATTGGACGTATCAAGGCTCCAGTCCAGGAAGTTCCCTAAGAGCGTTTCCTCTTGATTGGACAGCTCGGCAGTGGGCGTGGTCACAAAGCTTCCCCGGTCTTCCTGTATGCTGTCCTCTCTGCGTCTGTGAGTATCAAGGTCAGTTATTACACATCCTTGAAGTGCTGCCCCCACCCATTTATCCCTTTAAATTAAAGCCAAGTATTTCCCCTAATTGCCATCAAAATCACATTTTGTCTGTAGGGCAACATCCCATTTAAAGAGAGCGTAAACCCATCTGACAGTGTAGCGCTACACAGAAAGACGGTCTAATGACCGTCACTCCCTGTGATTGGTGTTTGCGCATGGCAATTCCAACTAAACAGCCAACCACAGTGGATCAGATGCTCAATCAGCGGTGCAAGGCTGCAGAGAACCAGTGACTAAAGGGTATCTGCCAACCTCAACAGTGCTTATACTGTAAATACAGAGAATTAAAAAGGATAAAGTGATCTATACATTGCTTTAGCCAAATTGCAAGCAAATGCCTAAATGAAGATGAAAATGTGTTTTATATGTGTTTGTTGGACTCATGACATCACCTTGTGGTTTGATATGCAAAGTAGACCTTTCCCAATGAAAAGTAACGAATTTGCATATGAAGCCACAGGTGATGTCATAAGTATGAGACACAACAGACATGTTTAAAACATAATTTTCTCCTAATTTACTTGCAAATATGTATACATAATCTATAGATCATTCTTCATAATTTTTTTCTCTACATTCACACTGTAAGAAATGTTTAGGTTTAATCTTTTAAAGTCCCTTTAAAAGATTAAATGGAGGGTTCAGTCGCTCTTTAAAATATAAAACAGGACCCTCCAAACTGCGGCTTCCTGTTCTTCAACTACATTGCCCACTTTCCTTAGCTAGGTCGGCTGGTGGGGGCAATTGGTAGCAATACAACAAGCTGAATTGGACAGCTATGACCAAAAAAAGAAAGATACCCCACTACATTATCAGTCACCAGTTGGCACCGACACAGTACTGCTCTAATTCTCAGAGTTTGTTGTAATACCAGGCGCAAACACTACTATGTGAAGATAGCACTTATTAATAATAACTCCCATTAACCACTGCTCACCCACGGATTAGTTGCCAGACACGGATCTGGCTGCTACCACGAGAATTACGGAGTTTGTCTAGGCCGATTTTCAAGAACAGACGTTCGGCTGATGCTCTGAGTGATGTACAGCGGCTATATCATTACCTCTTGGTTTTGTTTCCAGCGGGTGAGCACAGAAAGGGATGGATGTCAGCGGTGCTGGGCGGAGACACGGGAGACTCATTGTCCTGGAGCGGGGCTCCGAGCAGCATACACAGCTGGCCATGGTCCATCACCTGCTGACAACAGCAATGAGACTGTTACCAGAGCCAAGCACCCACTCCCAGCAGAGTAATCAGCAGACACGGATCCAGCACCTGCCAAACATACAGCCCATCAGCGGGGCCACAAACCACCCAGCAAGCAGGTGACAAACACAAAAAAGGTGGATAGGACTGGACTGACCCATTGGTTACAAGGCTGGGACTGCTGGCAAAGTGCTTGAAAAAGTCAGATTGTGAACCAACATCACATATAATGGGGTGCTAAGGGGGGGGGGGGTATGTTAGGGAAGGGTTTCTGAATTATCACTTTGACTGACATTTAAGGTTAAAATCAGCTACATACCTTTTTTTTTTTATATTAAAGTGGAACTCGTCTTAAATTAAAATGGGAAGAGTTTTAAAAGTAACTTCACAAAATACTACTGCGCGGGTAATGGATGCATGGATTAGCCTCCCAGCAGAAGAGGTATAGATTATTACAGTGCATCCGTGGGATAAGCATAAAGCTTTTCTTTTTTTTTTGGGATAAAAGGATCAAATAATGTATGAGGATTTTACACCTGGTAGATATATAGGCAGATTATGTGGGCCGAATTGTCCCAAGCAAAGGAGCAAACGCAATAAGAGAAGCAGACTGTGAGATACATGGTTGTCTTGTGTTTCTGTAGGTTGAGAGCTTTTCATTCTATCATCAGAATCACCAAAAGTTACGTCACAGACACAAACTACACACGAGGAAGGAAACCAAAGAAGTAGCTGTTCAACTCTCGACTTAGAGAAGCCAACACCTTCCGGAGGTATTCCACTGGTACGGTGGCTCACCTTTGCCCTGCTGATCTGGTCGTAAAGGTCACCTTGGAAGCGTTGTTTCACAGCGGTCAAGGACACATCCCGGTAATCCTTGGGTGCATCATCGGAGAAACTAGACAGCATTAGAAAGTATTAGACACACACGTTCTGAGGGCATTTCAGCTTTTTAAAAGTCCCCTCTCCCCTTGTTCTTTTACGAGCTAGGCTTTTGATCACGCCCCATACTGCGCAAAAAGCATTGTGGCAAATTAATGGTTACAAAACGTTGCAGACATTTTGTTCCATACTCACCATTTTTTGTGCAGGAGTAGTACACACGGAGTAAGATGCTCCAAGGTAAAACCTGTACTTTCTATGAGATGTGCAGGCCAAGGAAGTGCTGTGAATCAGAAGGAAACAAGTTAATGTCAATCTCAGATTCTACAGATATTTGCTTGCTTGCAAGAGTATCAGTGCAGATGCACGCGGTCACCAGTTCATAAGCATGTGCTGTAACCACTTCATTGAGAAGCTAATAACTTCTTTCTGCATTTGTTTCTTGACAGCAGTGATTGGAGTGGGGGGGACCGTTATGTGGTGTCATTGCCCATGTGTTGTGAGCATCCCCATGACGCTCTATGGGAGACCAATTGACTCACAAGGTGATGCTGGACACTTCCATTTTATGCTTACGCTAATGAACTCATTGTTGGCGGGATGTATCCCAAGGAGAATGTTTGCAAAAAGTAACTTTTTAAATATTGCAGACATTTGGGGGGGAAATTTAAAAAAAAAAACGGATACAAATAGATCCGTATCTTTTTTGAAATTCAGGTTTTATTTGTCCAGCTTATTTCATTTCAGATTGAAGTGACCCATTAAGAATTTGCAGTACTTCCTTAAACATGTGGTTCCCCATTTCAGATTAACCTATAAGATAGGCTGTCGGTCTGGCAAGTAACCAGGAATCTGATAATATAAGTGCAAGTACCCATCGTGTGTTCGCCCAACTGACTCGAAATCCAATTATGTGTCCACAGTATGGTAAATACAGTTTATATAGGATTTAGAACAAGGTATCATTAAAGAGCAGTAAGAACTCTTTGACCCAAAATTAGGAATCAATAAATTAGGAGAGAAAAAAAGAATGCAACTGTGAAAAAAAGAATGCAACTTAAAATAATTTACAATGAAAAGCAGATCCTTTAAGAAGAGATGGTCCGCTATCCCTACCTTGTTTGTGCAGTATCCTTGAAAGCAACAGAGCACCAGCAGCAACCTGAGCTGGAGAATACACCGACAGCTCGGTATAGAGCAGGGACAGTTCGGACATGTAACTGCAGAGGTGCAAAGTGCTCCTGTCCAGAGGGACGATGTGAGAAAGGACGTCTTTGTAATCGACCACCGTGGGCATCTGAGGAGAACAGAGAACGTATTATAAATCACCGACTGTATAATATCCTGATCAACAGAAATATCACTGGCAGCATGCTTAAAGAGCCCTGCGGTATATAATGAAGGTTTTAAAACACACATCTGAATTAAAGGTGTTAAAGATCCCTTTCTTTAACCTTTACTCCTCCACCTTCATTCTTAAGCATTTATAAGTATAAAAGGCTTACATAAGAGCTGTGATTCACTCTCCCATGCTATACACTGGGGGCTCTTCATTAAGATTCTAATTAGTCTCAAGGGGGTCGAGTTGGGAGGTCAAATTTGAATTCAAAACTGAATTCGACCTCTTAACTCTACTATCTTGAGCGACCCACTGAACAAACCTCGACCCCCTTGCCACCAAAGTCTAACTTGACCTCCCATCTCGATCCTGGACCTCCATTAGGAAAAAAAAAAAAAATTCTATTTACTAAAAAGTAAAGAGAGAGGTCGAATTGGGGGGGGGGGGGGGGGGGGGGAGTTGGGGATCACTGTTCATCTCTCCTCTTCTGAGGATGGAGAATCCCATTATTTTCAGAAAAAACAAGTATATGGTTTTTTCAGACAAAGTCCAAATCATTTTTCAAAGTCAAGATGGGGTCCTGCGGGTGAGGTCAAATCTGTCAGAGTTTGGTGTTCGAAAAGGAGAGCTCATCTCGACAACCAAGCTTGTATTTTAGTGAATAGCCCCCCATTGTGTACACACAAAGCTTGACAAAGAAGATGAGGCCATAACCATTTAAATGGCTAACTACCTGCTGTTTAAGCAAATGTGATCTTGCTAGGGAGTTTGAAATGGATGTGGGGGCTTACCAGGGAAAGGTAACCATGTACGATGAGGACATAGGTGTCAAAACAATAGGTGAAGGGGCTTTATATGGGCAGCACAACCAAGCAAACCAAGAAACGCAATGAGAACAATTAGCACTCTTCTTCCTGCTCCTCCTGGCTGACATTATAGGTTTCCTGAACTGGCACGGTCATGTAATGCGGGTGGATGGGTGTACTATCACAAGAGCCAACTCTACCAATGTGATTAGGCTCAACACTGCTCCCATTTCAGGAGCCAGACTACTTATTTTTAAGGAGCCAGGGAAATGAGACTTAAAATAGATACATGGAATTCTAAACAAACAAGTTAAGAGCCAGCAATAGCGACTCACTACTGGGATTTGTCAAGCTCTGGTATAAAATAATATGCCAAGATCATGACCAGGGGATGATCCTGGGACTAAAAAAAATTAAATGGGTTGACTGTCCCTTTAAAATATCACAGCATCAGTGACTTCCAAATCCATCACAATAAAAAGAGGATGTTTTCTCATGTGATAGACACACTAAAGTTCCTTTGTTGCCTAACCACAATTTACGCTGAGACAGCACAGACACGTTTAAAAACACATTTTATCAAGGTTTTGTGTTGGTACAATTGTCAGCAAACACAGAGATAATTTTTTATGCAACCAATGTGTAGGTTCCAGAGTCCCTTTAAATAAAGGCCTTAACCCCAATAACAACCTACATCTCATGTTATAAAAGAGAGTAGAACCTACCCGAAGCTTTCCTTCCAGAGCAGAGATGATCTCTCCCATCATCCGAACCAGATCCTCGTACTTATATGTGTTATCCGTGAGCCAGACAGCTTCCCGGATTGTCAGAACCTCTTTACTGATAAAGCTGTGAGAAGAATTACAAATTACATAAGCATACACCACCAAGAACCAAAACCAGTACAGATGACTGTATTGTACACACAATACTGAACACATTTCACTTCTATCAAGGAATTAAAGCTAACCAATCAACCCCCCCCCCCCCCCCCCCAAAAAAAAACTATGTGCCTACCCTATAGAGCTTCTAATCTACGTTTTCTATAGAAGTCTCATTTTGGTAAACAAATCACAACAATACGTTTGTTATTTATTTTTAATCCTCACACACTTAATTCTCCCATCACGACCGTTATACGGGTCTTATGTGCCCTAAGAGAAATAGTATCGAGCTACCCAGGTGGTGGGTCTTATGTGCCCTACACAGACCTTTCAATAGTGAGTCTCTCTCTCTCCTCCTTTTACAAAAATATCAAAGCTCCATGAAAAATAACTATTTATCGACACACATACGTTCACCCCTCGGCCCCCATTTTCTTCTTAAGAGAACCAAGGGCCTTTTATCCTGTCGGCCTACTTAATAGCATGGAAATGGTGGACGCGGGGAGTGCGCCTGAACTTGGCTGTGGGCAAATGTCTACATTACCCATTGGATAAGAGAGCACTGACCAATACTTACCGCGTGCAGATAACCATGCAGGTAATTCCCACCAGCTGGAGTCGTGTCCGTGGAACACAGCGGAGTTTCAAGTACCGATCCACCAAACCCACGGTCATGTGCAGGCAGAGGCTGGAGTAATCTTTCATCGTGGCCACTTCCACCAGCCAATCAATGAGGATATAACTGCAGGATAAAAAAATGTGATCAGTGATTATAAAGGAGCCAGAACACACGCAGGTCCTTCTGCAGAGGTGTGCATTGGACTAGGCTGAAGCAGACTGAAACTGCAGGAAACAAAATGGATACTAGCAACCATTTTGTTAAAGGAGTTCAACTTCATATTTCACATTTTATTTTGTGCACCAATGTGATCTATATCCTTATTAGAAATATCAAATGTTTTTAGATTGCTTTTTCCCCCCCCTAACCATTTTCTCCTACACTGACCTTTTGACCCCAACCCTAAATTTAATTCTAACCTTGCTGATGTAATATAACTACCTTGTGTCTTATTGCTGTGCTCAGTCTTGCTATAGTAGATAACCTGGGACATTAAACCGTCTTCAGCAACCTCAACGTTAGCCGAATTTGGCAATTCCTCACCCAGTTCTATTCCTCCTTCAAAGCCCTTTCAGTTAATAATTGTTGCACCTGTTTGTTATAATTGTTTGACTATATGCCTACAAAGCATGTATGTATCTGTGTATGTGGGGGGGCGAGGAAATCGACATATTGCGGGGAAAAATAAAATCATACAACACACACCTAACTTGCATACATTCAGATAGTTAGATTCAGAGATATTCACCAATCATCTCTCCTCAACTTAACCAACTGGGCTCCCAGAAGTTTACCTTGGTGAAAGAGTATGAACTATCATTAAAAGTGAGTACCAATTAATCTACCTTATGCAAGGTGATACTTATTGGTATAGAGATATTATTTGGGTGATTTCTTCTGTTGGTTTTTCTGAAAAATGGTATTGTTTATTTCACTATCCTTATGTAATCTCCCGAGTCTAGATTTGCTAAATTGCCAATTATTGTTACCTCACGTATGCTACTGTGGTTGATTTGCTGCCAATGAATACTGCGATATAGTTATATATAGTGTTTTTATTAAAATCCGACTTTTTAAAATGAAAAAAAAATGAAAAAAAATAACACCTTATTAGACGTCTGCATCTGTTACTGAATCTATCTTCCCCATACACACATTTGCCAAGAACTCAGGGACGTATATGTTCCTCTCTATTAAAATCATGATGTTTATATTTTTGGGGGTGATTTAAATATTTAACAACTTGTTTTTTTTAAATACCCTGATAATCCTATGGTCCTGCTGCCGTACGGAGGTAATATGTCGCTCAGTGCACCAAGAAAATGGATTACAAAAGGAAGGGAATCACAAACTGGAGCCGGGCTACTCTAATTCCCAATAAATTTAAGGAAAATGTGATTGTTAAGAGGCACTAGTGCAGCACGCGGTTCCCCTGCACTGAAACGGACAAGAAACAAGTGGCTAAAAAGGGGCAGATTGCATCACTGTCTCTACATCAGATAATTCAATAATATCCTTGTGTCCAATGTAGTTTTATACATCGTTTTGAATATTATGGTGTCAACTTGGCCTACTTACCGCATAGTGTCATTCATGCCTTTCTGTTTGGTGAAGATGCTGTTTTTGTGGACAGGAAGGGACGACTGGAAGACCTGAGATACCAGTCCTGAGGATGTCCACTGTTCTTGACACAACTGGTTCCTTTGTCCACAAGATTTTGCCAAAGAGATCTAAAAAGGAAACACAAGGTTTTCGCTATTACCCACACTGTAACCTAAGAGATCTATTGCTTCTGATGCAAGAGAGGCCCACCCATAAGCTATGAACCACTCAGCTGTTTACCACGGACAGCCAGCCTTGAACTCTAGCTTGCATAAAAGGCTGTGAATCCCTACAATGATCCCATTGGCTGGTTTACTGTAGGAAATTAATTTCAGAACTACATTTCCCATTATGCATTGTGGGTAATATAGTTCACAGCAGCTTCACTGGCCAAGTTAAGCAAGTATTTGTGGAGCCCGGTGTTAAGTCATTGAATTGTCTTCTTACCTGTGCATCCCAGCACCCCCGACCCGCATATTCCCGTAGCTGCCGCAGGCTCTGTAGATGTCTGCCGGGATCTGATAACTAGACAGAGGAAAAGGGTGGGGGAGAGGTCATTAGAATTATAACCACAGCCTCCAATTCACCATGTTAGAGGAATGGAAGCTGGAGCCATGGTTCAGTTCTATAGTTCTCACGGCTGGATGTTGGTTTAGAGAAGGGTTCTGCAATTTGTGGCCCCTCCAGTTGCTGATGAACTACATCTCCCATAAGGCTCTTTCAGCAGCTGGCAGAGGAGTAGGGGAAATGTAGTCCTGCAACATCTGGTGGGCCACAGGTTGCCTACTCCTTGGTTTAAAGCATCAGCAGTCGAATTTAGAAAAGCACTGGCTCCCTAGATGTTCCTGTTTAAACGTAAAGGTACACTGGTAAAGTGACCCAGACATCAGAAATTCATTGCCCCATCCGAAACAAGAAGCACTTAAAAAAAAAAGGGTTTTTTTCTTCATAAAATTAAAGATTTCTACCAAAGCTGTAATTCTTTTTTATCTTCTTTTGCTGCTAGCATTCTACCATGTAATATGCCCCCTGCGCGCAGTCAACTCCGCTGAGAATCCCAGGTACAAAATGGCTGTTGGCATTAGAGCAGTTACTGGGGAGAAGCTAAGAAAGATGTGAAATAATTCCAAAATGGCCACCAATAGGCGAAACCCATGATCTTTTCACCTACAAATTATAGGGCACTGATAAACAGGTTGTGTTTCTAGAACAGTTAAAACCGTGATAAAATTCCCCCCCCCCTTAAGATAATTCCAGAGCGAAAACCAACATTGGCTACAATTAAAATATATGCACAGTTTTAGAAGCTCCATAAAGAATATCCGAATTGAACCCAGTCTCACCATACAGGCTGTACCCAATATACGGCAGCTGTGCGTCTAATCAAATTCAATTTCAATTTCAATAAAGGATCAACTCGTAATAAAAGAACCCTTTCCAAATACGAAGACACAGGACAGAGCATGACAGAACCAGGAATAACTCACGGTAGTTTTCTGGTTGGATTCCCACAGGAGGTATGAGCTGTGCAGGCAGCCGTGAGAGGCAGAGGCTTCAAGCATTCCTAGCGCTTCACTCTTCCGCCCTTCATCCTGCAACAGACAAAAAAAAAGGTTGCAGACCAGAGGATTATATGGGGGAAGATTGGTGTTCGTACCAAAACACAAAAGCATCAGGAAAGGCCGTCCCTTACCTCAAATAACATGAGAACCTTTGCCAGACAATACTCGATTGAACCCCTAAGAGCCTTGAAATAAAAGGGGGAAAAAAAAGACATTAGAAAAAGAAGGACATTGTCAGAAGGTCATCAATGGTTTGTGATGTAAGAGTCTAACAAAGAAACACAAAAGGAAAGGCTTAACCTAGAAGAGGGGTTGGCAACCCCTAGGTCACGTGCTACTCATAGCATGCGGGGTGCATTTCAGTGGGTGCTGGGGTATGTCCTGGATGTGCAAAGTGGTGCTATGGCCAGGGATGTGGGGGCAATAACAAAAGAAGAAATGTAAGTGTAAGGGTAAGGGTCCATGCCTGCATGTCCTGGAGTATATATGCAGAGCAGCCTAGCTGAGCAAGGATAACCAGACATGCATAACAAGATTTTTGGAACTAGCCCACTCCCGGATGCCTTAGACACCTTTAAAAATCAACTTCCTGTCCCATAAGATCAGTCCCCAAGCAGGACAGAAAATAACACCACAGTACTATAAAACAACCACATCGTTCACCATGACTTGTGCATCTCTTTATGATGTACCTCAAAACTCTTATTGTAGAATTCTCTACTACTTACCCCCTTTAGTCCTTCTTCACTTGGTGCAGAACCATACTCTTCCTTCAAGCTATCAAACACAACGGCCTTACAGCAGCTTCCAGAAGTTGACCAAGGTGGGCGAATGAACAGCCAGACAAACGGGTCTGCTCCGTTGTTCAGACGCTCGGTCAGGTTGAAGAAATGAGAGGCCTTTAGTCCGTTCACTTCTGCCCGGCCATCGTCCGACATGGATACTGGGAAATATCAGAGTTCGTGTTCAAATACTGACATACCAGCAAATTAAATACTTCAATTTGAATTAGGGTCTAAGAGGTGGGGCTTGTTCTTCTGATCCCAACCCCCATTAAACATTTACTTCCGGCCATCAATACAGCAGCCCTTGCATATGGACTAGAACTTAAAACCACACTTCCGCCTCATTAAAACAGCCTTCTGTTGTGCACCATTCAAAAGAACTAAGGGGCTGCCATTGGATTCAGCTTGAACCCTGATCATTCTTTGGCTCTCTGTCGATGGTATGTCAATCACCTGCACACAACCAATATCTGAGACGAGTGTATCTTCCCGGCTACAGGGGTATCATCTCTGCAGCTTCCTGATATTGCAGCATTTAAACAAATTATAATATGTAAAGTGCACTTCTGTCTGATTCAGAACACCATTGGTCTTAGTATACCTTTAAGGATTTTTATCGTAGGGAAAACTTTTTTTTGCTACTGGGGGTAAGAAATAATGTCTAACTCTGCAAAAAGTTGTTGCTTTTACCTACTTGCCCAATATGATCACTAAATTACTACTGTAATTTATAATAAATATTTAAACCCTTCCTAGTAATAATTCTTCAAAAATCACAATAGCACCATCCCCTCTCATATTTGGACCACATTTTCTGCTGTAAGATACTTACACCCTTCATTATACAGGTACGCAATTCCCAGTTTTACACACGCTTCAAAATTACCGCAGGCCGCCGCCCTAGTGGGTGAGAAAAATGTAAACGTTAGACAAGACGGACGAGGCAGCGATGTCCAACTTTGTTACTGCAGATGTGGGGGAACTACGATGCTCAGTAAGACTTCGTGCCAAGTGTGCATCATGGGATTTGTAGTTCACAAGCACTTGTTGGGGACAAGGTTGGCCAACCCTGAACTTGGGTCTCATTTTACTGCTTTGTAAGGAAACCTATATATAGTATGTGTAGTGATTAAACTTTCCTGATAGGAGTACTGGGAAAGTTTGCAACAGACTGGGTTATAACAGAGTCATTTTAGTTGAGTCTTGGTTAATTCTTTGCAATGCAACTCAGGGGATTTGTTTTTACCTTTCAAAGAGATGCAAGTTTTCTGGAGATGGCCAGACATCTTGGAAGCAGGCTCGGGCCCAAACACTGCTGTGTGTGTCCACCAGGGACCTCAGTTGTGGATGAACCTGTAGCAGAGGTTAAAGCCAAAAGATATTGTTTAACATCATATGGGAAGGGAAAAAAAACCCTCCACCTTAAATTCAGTGAGTAGCAGAGGTATTATTATGACACACAAGTCTACACAGAAATCACACATTCACCACCACTGCAAGGGATTCTGGGTAGGCATAATCTGGTCAACACTGATCGCCTTTTGCCTCTCAGTCCATTTCAAACATGGACCCCTTGAAGCAAATGCACGCTCCACTTTGAGAACTGTGCTACTGAGCTCTTCATTCCCAAGCACTGTTTAAACCTTGGGCGTGTGATTTTCTAATGTGGCTACCATTTGGGGGTTTTTTTTTTTAACCATTAATGAAATGGCCCACTGTGCACACTTATGTCATATTCCTCAATATGCAACGGTAATAAACCACAGGATCACAGCAACTAAATAATGCTCCAGCTGGTACCTACCGTTTGTGGGGTTATTGCTGGACACAGAGACGGGTGGCCAAAGTAGCCAAGTTGCAAACAATTCATTGGAGAATTTCTTTAATTCTGCAACTTTGGCCTAAAGTTTGAAGTTCCCATCTAAATTCCCTGCAAATCCCACATATTTTTTTTTTCTTCTTCACAAATTTGACTCCATATAAAAAAGGTTAATAAAAAAATAAATAAAATGAAAGGCTTACATTTCTCATGGATAAGATGTCCACAGCAGGCAGGCACTCCAGAATATAAAGCAGAACATCTTCCGGGAGGCTGAGCAGCAAACGAGCTTGCTTTTTTACCTGGCGCTTGGGAGGGCGACTGCAACATTTGGAGCAGCGCCAGTACATGGTTGGTGCTGGAAAAAAAAAAAACGAAAAGAGTTAAAAAAGGATGAGGAAGATCAGCAAACACCAAGTTAGTTGTGAACAGACAGGAAATGGTTACAAAGAGGCTGTGCAGAGGTGTGACTGTGTCAATCTGAAAATAGCCTTTAAATGATCAGTGGTATATCCTATATATAAGAAAGAACAATGTGGATACTAACACACAGACAAAACAGCATCTTCAGAAATGGTTTACTGGCTTTTTTTGGGGGGAGTTGCAGTTCAATAATACTAGTAATTTGACTATTTTCCACACTGAGTTTGAGGCTACCAAGCAATGAGCTCAGCCTGAGCATTATGGTTTTAACTCAAAGGCTGCAAGTTTGCTGCCCTAGTTCTGAACCCTTCCTAGATTACAAATTAAAAAGATAAACAAACACTCACTAAAGAGCAACTCAACTTTATTTTTTTAAACCTTGCTTCCTTAGAGGAAGCTAAAATAGTTCCTCCCTTCTTCTAATAAATCCAGCGTGTATCTTTAAAGATGCATGTGGGTTTACTACGAACTCTGCCTCTCAGCCGAGGCAGAGCTCAGTGGAATGCTGTCACACCAGCCAATCAGCATGGGGGCTTGCCAAAACGCCGTCTTATCAGGGATCACAGTCTCTCTCTGCACAAGCAGAGAGAGACCTTAATTTTTAAATGCCACCAACAGCGGCAGCCTGGGTCTCTCTTTCCGCTAGATGTCAGGGCCGTGTCATGGCTGACAATCAGATGATAAAACTGCATCATATACACTAAAAAGTACCTGAAAGTTTATCTTCATCCTAGTGCTAGTCAATCTTTCACTTCCAAAACAGAAGCACAAAAAAAACATTTAGTAGCACTTTAAAGAAATACACAATCTGTAGCAAATGTATGTCTCAAAAATTTGTCAATTTCAACTATTGTTAATTTACTTCTGATACATTGCATGTTTTTTTTTAATAAAATTCAAATAACTTTATTTGTATAATAGAATGTAACAAAACACACAACCTCTTTATATTATCCCAAGATGATTTTGTTCTATAATGCAGTAACAAAGGACAACCCCAATAGTAATTTTCACAAATACACACTCTGGCTTCCTTTTCACCAAAGTGCCTATTTTAACTCTTTATGTATCAAATAAATTTGCATTGCTAAAATGCAGATATCAGAACATTTCTGTAAAATGTCCAAAAAAAAGACATTTACGGTATCCAGTTTAGTAAACCTAGCCACTGTAGTGTTATGCATCCAACCTGATGCATTTTATCTCTTAAAAAGAGCTACAGATTACAAGATTATCCATTATAATGTGCTGTGTGCTACAAAAAATGTAATTATTTGTAATCCCCTTGTTTAAAAGGGACTTTATCAACCTAAACATTGCTTATACTGTACATGTACAGAATAAAAATTATCTTTACATTGTGCTATTTTATTGATTTACTTAGTTTGCTAATAGAATGTACAGATAATCGTTTCATAATTTTGTTATTCTCGGTATCAATATTTAGGTTGACAGAGAATCTTTAAAAAAAAAAAGGATTACAAAAAATATTTTTGCTTTAAGAAAAACCATGCAACATTTATTTAAAACAAAAAAACTGGAAAGTCACACACAAAATCAAACATATAATGTAATAGAATGTGAATGTGTAAAAAGCAGTTTATAATAAACGTATTGATGAGGTTTTAAAACTCAATTAACATTTTACAAACCCTCAAGGAAGAAAGCATTGATGAATGGAGGACGACTGTGGATTAGTTGTCCCCTCCCACTCATGGGCAGTTAGTGGCAGGCAATAGTTTATTTTCAAACCAAACCCGCCCAGCATCACATTTAACAGACCAAAAATACACAAGGAAATTAATACTGCTGTATAGGGATCAATAAATAGGAGTGTTTAAGAATAATACAGGAGTTATGTGAAACCATGCTGCAAGCATAGTCCCAGTAGATAAAACATAATCTTAACCTGAATGTTACAAAGGGATCACTTGAATATTCTTTAAAATATGTTCTAATTAGAGCACAAATTGTGTTTATTTACAGATTCATTTTAACATTAAAAAAACAAAACTAAATTTTTTCATCTACTTGGGATTCAAACTATTTTACTGAACTCACCCCAGAATTTACTGGGGTGGGACAGATAGGAAAATGGGGTTCAAGAAAAAGAGCAATTTAATAACTTTTCTTCATCAAACAATTGAGGTTCATGTGAGGAAATACAGACATTTAATTATTAAGAGAATTAAAGAGCCTATGTAAACCACCCCTCCTCCAACAAAAGTTTGGAGGGAGATTTAAAAACAGGAGAGCAGGAAGTTGCAGATCAGTGCAGTGGGGCACACAGAGTCTCCCAGCAGGGGATGGCCCTATCCTAATCCTTACATACCAACACTCACATCCATGAGTCATATATAGGTTATACAGAGAAATCTAAAATTCTAATTTACCTCCAACCATACTATATGATAATATATATATATATACACCCATACATACACACAATATTTATATTGGATCCATAAACTGATACATGTGCAACTAGTAGCCTAGTTAAAGAATATATTATATCTTGAGTGATTATTATATATTAAGGCAATAACAACCATCTGATGTCAAGCATCTGAATAAAAATACCAGGCTGATAAATAATTTATTAAATGTAATAAGAGCATGGACAACTACCATGCAAGATCACAAAATATTAGCCTTGTATATTTAAATGAATAATTGACATAATTCAATGAATCATAGCCCAAGAAATTATGTGTGTGTTCTCCCCTTCCCCCATTTGTGTAATTTAGATAGGAGGTAGTGTAATGCAGCCTTTAAAGTCAGTTATATAACTACAGCAGTGTTGGCTGAGAATCATAGGAAATGTAGTTCACAACAGCTGGAGTGCCAGAGGTTAACCAGTAAGTCTCATGCATGCTGAGTGCCACTTACCCCCTCCCTTCATGTCAACAGGTGAGTGGATGAGGTAGATGGACGATGAGTGCGGGTGAAGCCGCCTATACCGGTATACAGACCTCGCTGTGTAGTAGTACCAGGGCCGAAACTATCCCCCCACCCCCCAGTCCGCCCACTCTGGCCTCGACGCTCCAATCAGGGCTCGGCTTGGAACTCAAACAGGCCTCATTCCCTTCACCTGCCACAGCCAGGCGGCTGTATAATCACGCCCACAAAGTCCAGTCAGCCAACCAGCGCTCAATGCTTGGTACTTAATCCAACCAATCAGGAGCGGCCTGCGTGTTTCCTTGGAAACGCAGTTAAAGGACGCGCCTAGGTGTGGGTGTCACAGGCACGCCATGAACTACTTAATAAATATACACATAGACATTTAATATTTAGGTTTAGCTGTCCCTGTACCAATGAGCGGAATACGTTATTATCTATTCCACGTTTTAACGCGGTTTGCCCACACCTAACATGGCTGCCACGAGCCTTACCAGTAGCCAATAGGCAACTGCAATCTCACATTAGCTACGCCCCACTTCTCCCAGAAGTCCACGAGGCAGCGCGTATTTATTTGAACTCTAGGAAAGTGTAAGGATTGGCCCGGACGGCAGTGGAAAAAAAGGGGTGGAACCTTTTTTTTATGCTGTGGTGACGGTGTAGAAGCCTCCAATCCTTGAGCACGGGGAGGTCGTGACAGGGTCAATTGAGGACTACGCTGTGCTAAAGCACGCGCTTTTTCTGCAAGCTGGGCGCACGAGCGCAAATTCGAACCACGCGGAGACTGTGATTGGCCAGCGGCTTGGAGCGAGCTCTTTAAATTCCACGATGCTGGGTCGAGGCGCGTGGTAACGTCCTTTACTGCCGTGGTTACCATAGTGATGAAGGCCTGCAGCTCGGAATCCATAGACACGCGTTATAAAGTAGCATGTAAACTATCAAATAAGTTACATAGAATAATTTGGTGACATAAAAAACAGTTAGATAAACTGAACCTAAAGGTGAGGCGTAGCAATGTATTATAATTATTTAAGAGGCTGCAGCATGTGCCATTGGCTTTCAATGAGTGGGGTTTTCTGACGTGTCCCCTCTAAATTGCCTTGCGGCCTGTGTTGAGTCTATGGAGACAATAGCACCCCTGCTGTCTTGTTTTTTTTTAAGGCAAGGTAGCCACTCTACATGCAGCATGTATGCCCTCAACTAGGGTTGCCACTTTTTCTTAGTTTTTACCGGCCCACCGGTAAAATACCGGCCAGGTGGCAACCCTACCCACACCTGTCCCCGATGAATACCGCTCATAAGCAGGGCATTGTGCTGCCTGTGGCAAAGAATTAAATGCTGCCCCCCCCCCCCCCAAAAAAAAATAATAATCACTTTTTAAATATTTTAAATAATTTTATTAAATGGCAAAACAGTTTGTAACGGACAGACAACAATAATAATAACATCAACTATAGACATCCTCCAGTATAAGTTTGTTCACATAGCTTTATATAAAATATTTTAAATAGTTTTATTAAATAGTAAAACAGTTTGTAATGGACAGACAACAATAAATATGCTAGGATTTTGTCACTCAATATGCCAGGATTTAACCTCTCCATATGCCAGATTTAGCCATTTAATATGCCAGATTTAGCCATTTAATATGCTAGGATGTTGTCAATCAATATGCCAGATTTAGTCAAGTAATATGCTAGGATTTAACCCCTCAATATGCCAGATTTTGCCATTTAATATGCCAGATTTAGTCATTTAATATGCTAGGATTTTGTCACTCAATATGCCAGGATTTAACCCCTCAATATGCCAGATTTATACATTTAATATGCCAGATTTAGCCCCTCAATATGCCAGGATTTTGCCCCTCAATATGCCAGATTTAGCCATTGTGTGAATGTGACTGGCTGTGTATGTGGTCTGTGTGTATGTATGTGTGAATGTGACTGGCTGTGTATGTGGTCTGTGTGTATGTATGTGTGAATGTGACTGGCTGTGTATGTGGTCTGTGTGTATGTATGTGTGAATGTGACTGGCTGTGTATGTGGTCTGTGTGTATGTATGAGTGAATGTAACTGGCTGTGTATGTGGTCTGTGTGTATGTATGAGTGAATGTAACTGACTGTATGTGGTCTTTGTGTGTGTGTGTGTGAATGTAACTTGCTGTGTATGTGGTGTGTGTGTGTGTATGTATGTGTGAATGTAACTGGCTGTGTATGTGGTGTGTGTGAATGTAATTGGCTGTGTGTGTGGTGTGTGTGTATGTATGTGTGAATGTAACTGGCTGTGTATGGGGTGTGTGAATGTAATTGCCTGTGTATGTGGTGTGTGTGAATGTAACTGGCTGTGTGTGTGAATGTAACTGGCTGTGTATGTGGTGTGTGTGTATGTATGTGTGAATGTAACTGGCTGTGTATGTGGTGTGAGTGAATGTAACTGGCTGTGTATGTGGTGTGTGTGAATGTAATTGGGTGTGTATGTATGTGTGAATGTAATTGGGTGTGTATGTATGTGTGAATGTAATTGGGTGTGTATGTATGTGTGAATGTAACTGGCTGTGTATGTGGTGTGTGTGAATGTAACTGGCTGTGTATGTGGTGTGTGTGTGAATGTAACTGGCTGTGTATGTGGTATGTGTGAATGTAACTGGCTGTGTATGTGGTATGTGTGAATGTAACTGGCTGTGTATGTGGTATGTGTGAATGTAACTGGCTGTGTATGTGGTGTGTGTGAATGTAACTGGCTGTGTATGTGGTGTGTGTGAATGTAACTGGCTGTGTATGTGGTGTGTGTGAATGTAACTGGCTGTGTATGTGGTGTGTGTGAATGTAACTGGCTGTGTATGTGGTGTGTGTGAATGTAACTGGCTGTGTATGTGGTGTGTGTGAATGTAACTGGCTGTGTATGTGGTGTGTGTGAATGTAACTGGCTGTGTATGTGGTGTGTGTGTATGTATGTGTGAATGTAACTGGCTGTGTATGTGGTGTGTGTGTGTGTGTATGTATGTGTGAATGTAACTGGCTGTGTGTGTGGCGTGTGTGTATGTATGTGTGAATGTAACTGGCTGTGTATGTGGCGTGTGTGTATGTATGTGTGAATGTAACTGGCTGTGTATGTGGTGTGTGTGAATGTAATTGGATGTGTATGTGTGAATGTAATTGGGTGTGTATGTGTGAATGTAATTGGGTGTGTATGTATGTGTGAATGTAATTGGGTGTGTATGTGGTGTGTGTGAATGTAACTGGCTGTGTATGTGGTGTGTGTGAATGTAACTGGCTGTGTATGTGGTGTGTGTGTATGTATGTGTGAATGTAACTGGCTGTGTGTGTGGCGTGTGTGTATGTATGTGTGAATGTAACTGGCTGTGTATGTGGTGTGTGTGAATGTAACTGGCTGTGTATGTGGTGTGTGTGAATGTAACTGGCTGTGTATGTGGTGTGTGTGAATGTAACTGGCTGTGTATGTGGTGTGTGTGAATGTAAATGGCTGTGTATGTGGTGTGTGTGTATGTATGTGTGAATGTAACTGGCTGTGTATGTGTGAATGTAACTGGCTGTGTATGTGTGAATGTAACTGGCTGTGTGTGTGTGGCGTGTGTGTATGTATGTGTGAATGTAACTGGCTGTGTATGTGGTGTGTGTGAATGTAATTGGGTGTGTATGTATGTGTGAATGTAACTGGCTGTGTATGTGGTGTGTGTGAATGTAACTGGCTGTGTATGTGGCGTGTGTGAATGTAACTGGCTGTGTGTGTGGCGTGTGTGAATGTAACTGGCTGTGTATGTGGCGTGTGTGAATGTAACTGGCTGTGTGTGTGGCGTGTGTGAATGTAACTGGCTGTGTGTGTGGCGTGTGTGAATGTAACTGGCTGTGTGTGTGGCGTGTGTGAATGTAACTGGCTGTGTGTGTGGCGTGTGTGAATGTAACTGGCTGTGTGTGTGGCGTGTGTGAATGTAACTGGCTGTGTGTGTGGCGTGTGTGAATGTAACTGGCTGTGTGTGTGGCGTGTGTGAATGTAACTGGCTGTGTGTGTGGCGTGTGTGAATGTAACTGGCTGTGTGTGTGAATGTAACTGGCTGTGTGTGTGGCGTGTGTGTATGTATGTGTGAATGGAACTGGCTGTGTATGTGAGGTGGGTGTATGCGACTGTCTCTGTGCGTTTATGATTTTGTGATGTGCCGTTGTCTGGCTCCTAAAACTAAATTAAATTTGTCAAGCCCTGTGCTAGGATTTAGCCATTTAATATGATAGAATTTAACCCTTTAAAATGCCAGATTTAGCCATTTAATATGCCATATTTAGCCATTTAATATGCCAGGATTTAACCCCTCAATATGCCAGATTTAGCCATTTAATATGCCAGATTTAGCCAATTAATATGCTAGGATTTAACCCCTCAATATGCCAGATTTAACCCCTCAATATGCCAGATTTAACCCCTCAATATGCCAGATTCAACCCCTCAATACGCCAGATTTAGCCACTCAATATGCCAGATTTAGCCATTTAATATGCCAGGATTTTGCTGGTTTTACACCCCCCTCCTCCCCCCCCCCCCCCCCTTTCCCAGTACTTACCTCCTGGATGCTCCGTGCAGATGATGCTGGTCTCCTCCGTGGTCTTCCCTCCTGCACGGAGGAGGGAAGCTCAGCCACCGGGTATGACGTAACGTCATATTCAGTGTGAAGGAGGGTTTTTTTGTGTTTTTTTTTAACTTACCTTTTCTGATGCTGCTGTCTGCATGTATGGGCAGTGGCGGGGAGCCGGCGTTTCAGCGATGCTGCCGAAATAGCGTCTATTGAGGCGGCAATGTGCAGCCTTTGCAAAAATGCCGCCTGGGGCAGTTGCCCCATTGTAGGGCCAGCCCTGACTGTAAGTTTGAGTGGCTGCGTTACCGTGTATGCACGGTGGGGCTGACCCTTGACTTATGAAGTCCCATACTACCATACAATGTAGTTGGGCAGCAGGGGTATGTATCAACTAATCAATGTGGTTATATACGATCCCATTCTTGATTGGTTCATTCTGATCACAAATGACTTGCACACACTGTAAAGCAGCATGCAAAAGTTGTGGTAAAGCCAGCGGGACCACTGCAACATGGAACTCCATAGAGGAGCCCTCCCAACATGATTCTCTATCCTACCCATAGTCTTTGAGGTGGCTAGAGGTTACCACTTTGGTTCGGTCTATTTCAGGCATGTTTTGGGTGCTTTCGAATCGGCTATGATGTCTGAATTGTGGGCCTATTTGGAGGCATTGACTGACTCATATAGAGTATACCCTAATATATCTATCCATTATCTGAAGTGTACAAATTAAATGACAAAATGTATTTTGCTGTGCGCACACTCCGAAGGATTATATTTGCACCCAAATTTAGGCGGCCTGACATCCTTTACCTGTATAATAAAAAGATAGTACAGGTAGGGTTGCCGGCAGGCCGGTAAACAACTGGCATCAGGCCAATGTTAAGTCTATGCAGACAGTACCAAGGCTGGAATTTCTTTGAAGAAAAGGTAGCAACCCTAAATACAGGTTGAGTATCCATTATCCAAAAATCTTTTTTGGATTTTGCCACAGTTTGCAAATTCCACACACACACCTGTCACAATGCAAGTGCAGAAGAGTTTATTCAGTGTCCAGCCCCCTTAAGCTGCGATACAGCCTTTCCATGCATGCTTGGATACCCCACGCTCACAAAGGGTAATACAATGGCAAGTTGCAAATGTAAAGTTACCCTTTGATTTCCACAGTCAACAATTGTGCATTGGGATACACGTGACATGACAGCGGGAGGGTACATATAGCCTAACAGCTGTTGATGGTGATCAATAACCAATGTGATGCCAAGTTGGCATGACCTCACCGGTATTGTTATGGGCACTGCTGAAAAGGTAAATTGCTGCACCTCTACCTCTCTCCGAACACTGGGTAGGGAAGGACGAGTACATGACAGTAGATTCACGAAAGGATTAACGTTGGATACTAGACACACAGCCACTGGTACTGAGATATTGGATACCGGACACACAGCCACTGGTACTGAGATACTGGATACCGGACACACAGCCACTGGTACTGAGGGGGATGGGACACTTCATCGTAGCTGCATCCGCGCAGCCACTTCACCGCCGTCACTTCACCACACGACAGCTCGTCGCGGGAGATTTCATCGCTAAAGGTAAGTTTATTTTAGTATTTTATCTATTTTAGTTTATTTTAGTATTGGGGTTAAGAGTGGTTAGAATTAGGGTTTAGGGGGTTAGAATTAGTTGTTAGGGTTTGGGGTTAATTTTTAGTATTAGGGTTTAGGGGGTTAGTATTAGGGGTTGGGGGTTAGTATTAGGGTTTAGGGGGTTAGTATTAGGGGTCGGGGGTTAATTTTAGTATTGGGGTTTTGGGGTTAATTTTAGTATTGGGGTTTGGGGGGGGAATCATTTATTAGGGGGGGTATTTTCTTTTTACTTGTACATTTGTAAGAGCTGACAGTTCAGCGCTGAACTGTCAGCTCTTACATAGCCACGTCTGTGATCAAACGGCCGCGTTATTCTTCATTGCTGACAGTTCAGCGGGGGATGGGACACTTCATAAAGGCTGCTTCCGCGCAGCCGCTTCACCGCTGACTCTACAGCACAAGACAGATCGTCGCTGGAGATTTCATCGCGCGACATTTCATCGCTAAAGGTAAGTATTTTACCGATTTTAGTTGGTTTAGAATTAGGGTTGAGGGGGTTAGAATTAGGTTAAGTGTTTAGTGTTAGGGGTTAATTTTACTATTAGGGGTCGGGGGTTAGTATTAGGGTTAGTATTATGGTTTAGGGGGTTAATTTTAGTATTAGAGGTCGGGGTTAGTATTAGGGTTAGTATTAGGGTTTAGGGGGTTAACTTTAGTATTAGGGGTCGGGGTTAGTATTAGGGTTAGTATTAGGGTTTAGGGGGTTAACTTTAGTATTGGGGTTTAGTGGGTTAACTTTAGTATTAGGGGTCGGGGGTTAGTATTACGGTTTAGGGGGTTAATTTTAGTATTGGGGTTAATTTTAGTGTTAGTATTGGGGTTTAGTGTTACTATTGGGGGGGGAATCATTTATTAGCGGGGGTTATTTTCGTTTTACTTTTACATTTGTAAGAGCTGACAGTTCAGCTCTGAACTGTCAGCTCTTACATAGCTGCAGCCGCGGTGAAACGGCCGCGTTATTCTTCATTGCTGACAGTTCAGCGTTCTAACTGCCGCACTGAACTGTCAGCGATGAAAATGCGGCGAAGAAGTGTCCTAGACCCAGTTCAGCGTTCTAACTGCCGTGCTGAACTGTCAGCGATAAAGCCGCGGCGAAGAAGAGTCCTAGACCCGGTACTGAGGTACTCGATACCAGACACACAGCCACAAGTACTGAGATACTGGATACCGGACACACAGCCACTGGTACTGAGATACTGGATACCGGACACACAGCCACTGGTACTGGGATACCGGACACACAGCCACTGGTACTGAGATACCAGACACACAGCCACTGGCACTGAGATATTGGATACTGGACACACAGCCACTGGTACTGAAATACTGGATAATACCGGACACACAGCCACTGGTACTGAGATATTGGATACCGGACACACAGCCACTGGTACTGAGATACTGGATACTTGACGCACAGCCACTGGTACTGAAATACCGGACGCACAGCCACTGGAACTGAAATACCGGAGACACAGCCACTGGCACTGAGATATTGGATACTGGACACACAGCCACTGGCACTGAGATATTGGATACTGGACACACAGCCACTGGCACTGAGATATTGGATACTGGACACACAGCCACTGGTACTGAAATACTGGATAATACCGGACACACAGCCACTGGTACTGAGATACTGGATACCGGACACACAGCCACTGGTACTGAGATACCGGACACACAGCCACTGGTACTGAGATACCGGACACACAGCCACTGGTACTGAGATACCGGACACACAGCCACTGGTACTGAGATACCGGACACACAGCCACTGGCACTGAGATACTGGATACTGGACACACAGCCACTGGTACTGAGATACTGGATACTTGACGCACAGCCACCGGTACTGAGATAGCGGACGCACAGCCACTGGTACTGCGATAGCGGAGAAGTTATTTCAAGCAAAGGTAAGAAGCAACTGAGGGGTTACATACAAATTTGGCGCCAATCGAACCTACAAGTTCTGTCATTTTCGCCATTTGTGCATAGGGTGCCACACAGCCAAGATGGCGTCGCGGGAACTCGATGGGAGCTGCGAGTAGCCATGTGAGTATGTGGCGGTGGATGCAAGCGGGGAGTGTCGCGGCGACAAGCAAGTTATTATATATAACTATTCAGTTCCACCAATAGTAGATTCCTTGTATGCTAGTTCCTTGTAGTACAGTGCCAGTACTGTTATCTGGAACTCAATCCTTTGGTACATAACCATTGGGGTGTATACTTCCGTTCTCGGTTTCTCACTTCTGGCAGACCATTCTTTCTGCACCTCGGGTCCAGATCTGAATATATTCCAGCCTACGTTTCAATTATGGGTGAATTGCGTGCCGATTTGGTATCCATTTTGTGTTCCCTGAATGGCCCGAATCAAGCCTAATGTGCCCAACCTTTCACAACCAACAAAATTATAGCTCACACAATGCCCTCTCCCCTTTTCATCGCCCACGGTCTTCTTCTCCATGTCAGTGGCTTTTTCCCTATTTTCCTTCCCACATTAATCTCCACAACCCTACTATTTCTCTGTCTTCCTAGCTATAATCTTTTCCATCCCAGGAACAATCATTCCAATTTATGTAGCTGTTTTTGAATCAATAAGCCAAGGGGGGAAAAAAAACTACATTAGATAAAGGTGCATCAACAACGGTTTGATTGGTCCTCCATGATTGATTACGACCCTGTTACAGATGCAGAGTGCTTCTTCTGAGGTCCGTGAGTGCCAGTGGCGGACTCTAATGATTTGACCGGCCCCACTACCTAAAGGAAAGTAGGAACTAATGCAAATCCTAGTAAACAGCACTTCCAGTTCTACAGGTTTTTCTGGTTCCTTTTAGTGCCTTTTTCAATAATGGTGATTGTCACTTACGATGGTCAATTAGCATTGGTCTTCTGTAGATGGACACTTTGATAAAAAGCTAAAAGCTGGTCTGGCAGGGGGGCCACTTTCTATGTACCCAATTAAAATCCCTATTTACACAGCTCAGAAAGCGTTGAGATTTTGGGAGAGCACGCCCCCTCATATTGTACAAGCCCTCCACGCATATTACATCTAACGGGGACACTAGAGTGCATCATTATTTAGACATAATTGGTTTGAGGGAACACATGCGGCAAGATCTAGTTTGTGCATTAAACACTCAGAAATAAAGTGGATTTACTCACTCATAATTATACAGTGAAGCACCCCAGGGCACTGAGCAAAACTGTGTGACCGCTCATTGCGGAATAAAGGGCACACGCTGAGAGATTAATAGAGGTGTATTTGTAGGCTTTAATCACAGGGAAAGCTCAAGGGTGCCATCTAGTGTTCACATTGTAATATTAAGAATAGCCTGACTTCAATGCAAAAGTATAGATTACACTTCGATACCCAGAAACAAGGGACGTTGAGTAAATGATGCTGGCTAAAGAACAGTGTCAGTTCCACACAGGATCTGATCCATGTCCATGTTGACCAAGGGCTGCAGTGTAACGAGTTCCATTAAAGAGCCATTAAACTTTTAAATGTAACATCTGCTTCCTTATAAAAGGAAGTTGTTCCTTTTTAAAAAAAATTATATTAACTCTGTAGGACGATTGGCCATCGGATCAGCCTGTAGGATTCATTTTGAAGCATACAGGTTTGGTGTATGGGGAAATTGGATGGAACTTTTAAAGCACATGCCATTTTATTACTATTTTATTTAATATTCGGTGTTCTTTAGGTTAAAGTAATTCAGTGGCACTATAAGGGTGTAGGTTATCCATGTAATAAGCAAGAATAAAGCAAGTTATTAATTTTCAAAGTGAGTGGTGAATAGACAATCGTAGCTAGTGCTGCCCTATTGTAAAAAACGAAAATAAATATTAAAAGGGTTTTAATTTTGTATGGGCTAAGCCTTAGAGGCCATTGAGTGCATGCTTTTACAGCTCACAGGAGATGGGATGGCTAACGCAGCTGCTTCTCCCTTTCTGGCGCGATGCCCAGTTCATCATGCGAGCTGTCATCGTCGGATCTTTCATCGCTGAAGGGGAGTTTTATTCATGTCTAATAGGGGTTAATGTTAGTATTAGGGTTCCGGGGGGCAGTTAGGGTTGGGGGGGTTAGCATGGTAGTTCGGGGTCACTTTTAGGGGAGATGATTTATTGGGGGGGTGTCTAAACACTGACAGTTCAGCGCTGAACTGTCAGCGCTTACATAGCCGCGATGAAGCAGCCATGTTGATCTTCATTGCTGACAGTTTAGCGCTCAAATTGCCGCTCTGAACTGTCAGCGGTGAAGCAGAAGCAATGAACTGTCCTCGACCCCAACTCACGTGATTCTCCCCACTCATTTCTTCATTTGGTTGTCATTTCCAGACACCTGCCACCCTGACAGATGTAAGGTTAGCACAATTTTATGCTTCCCCTCTGCCTGTTATGGTGAGGGAATCCTTGTTAGCCCTCCACGCTTCTAAAGCTACCGAACAGGGCGTGCGCCCTTCTCCTACAATATCATTGGGAACCCATAAGTTGCAACTTGCTGTAATATAGTGGTCTGAGGTTGGGAGAGGCATTTAAGTGTCAACCAGCCATGCATGGGCAGTTGTGCTATATTGTACATGCGCAGTTATGTTATTTGTAGGAATCCTATGCACTCTGATAAACGCAAAAAAATCAGTAAGGATTACAAGTGGATTGCTCGTGAAGCTCTTTTATTTGTTCGATAACATCACAAAGGAAAAAGCTCTTTGTTGCGAAACGCGTCAGTGTGAGCAAATTGCTCACATTGGATTTAGGTCACGTAGAACCTTGATAGGACTGGTGCTGCTGAAATGATCTGTTAATTGAAATTATTTGTTTATCCAAAAATGTTTTGGATAAGGTGTACTCGACATGTACTACAATTCAACAGCTGATTGGACTCAGTGCATCTTCCCGTTCCTGCACTTATAGGCAGCATTTCCCGGCGCCTGATAATACTATCCATTGCTGCACTCTGTATTTTACAAACACTAACTTGCCAGTGCCTATTTGAGCTGTACAGGATATTAGACAATGCAGGGTGCCAACCAGCAGCACATGCATGTTTGCACTAACATGCTGCATGCCAGAGACTAGTTTAGCAATTTGTGCATGTGCAGTGTTCTGTTTTTTGAGTCTGCATGTGGACCATCTTCTGATGCCCCTGAAGGGAGGAGTCAGGGTCCAAACTGGCAGCATCCTGCATAGAGGAGTCATTAAGAGAGACGGACATGAGATATTATTTACCTATTTCATCCCTGCACAGCACTACAGGCCAAGTATAAAATAAGTCTAGCTTTTAGTGCCATTTTGTCATTCTATTTATGCCATTTGTACAGACAGTGGGTTCTGGATGATCCTCTTGCTCTGTGGAAAATATCAGATTTCTCTTTTCCCCTTAGTAGCTTCCATTTCTGCTCGTGCCCATTCCTCCCCCCCACTCCCCTCGATTCTTATCTCCAGCACTATACTAATGACACATTGTGGAGCCTGTGATTTGAAAAGCTTCTAGTGCCAATTTTAGCTCTTGCACGTGTGAAACTGATTTTCCTAATAATAGCAGAAAAAGACAGCTGTGATTAGCAGAGTCCCCCCTTCTGACCCACACTGTGCGTACTCACATAATATGTATATATAGCTATATCTCAATGCTGGAACGGAAGAGTACCTTCTCTCTATTAATCGAGAAAGCTGTGTTACTACTTATATCCTGTGTATGTGCTCTGCATGATACAGCTTATCTGTAGATTCTTCCTATCCAATACACTTTCTATTTTCTTGTTTGTGTGCTTATATGTTGAGCTAGGAATATAAGTTATTATAAGTGACACAGGTCGTTCTATTTGAGGTGAGCTGGGTGAAAACTCTGTGGTGTAAATGAGTAGCTGCACAAAATGCTGCACATGCCCAGTAAGCATTCTCTGGTGTCTGGGACACCATAGAATGTGAACAGAACTGCAGAATTACAGTCCTGGGTACGGCTGTCCCACTGAGCTCTACCCCTGTCCTGAAAAGCGGGACAGAGGTAGAGCACGGCAGGACATAGCTCCCAAATCGGGACAGTTGGGAGGCATGCACATAGTCAGGGCTTTGTTTTTGTCAAATTCTGCATGTAGCTACGGGCCTACCGTTTTCTCAGCCAATAGTCCCAAATTTAACCAGGAGGGTTGGGTTCTGAAATTACTTCCACGCTTACACAGTGCTTTGCTTTTGAAACAGTATACACTGATCATCCATAAAATTATGACCACTGATGGGTGTCAAGCCGGCGGAGGCAGTGTTCTGCTGAGAAACCTTGGGTCCTGCCATTCATGTGGATGTTACTTTGACATGTACCACCTACCTATGCATTGTTACAGACCATGTACACCCTTTCATGGAAACAGTATTCCCTGATGGTGTTGGCCTCTTTCAGCAGGGTAATGCTCCCTGCCACAAAGCAAAAATGGTTCAACAATGGTTTGAGGAACACAACGAGTTCAAGGTGTTGACTTGGCCTCCAAATTCCCCAGCTGTGCTGGACAAACAAGTCTGATCCATGGAGGCCCCCACTAACGTCTTGATGCCAGATACCACAGCACACCTTCAGAGGTCTAGTGGAGTCCATGCATCGATGGGTCAGGGATGTCTTGGCATCAAAAAAGGACCTATACAATATTAGGCAGGTACTCTTAATATTATGGCTGACTGGTGTATGTCTAATAGACATACATACCCTGCCTAAACACCCAAAAAATGAGCTCCAGACACCTGGTTTCTGTATTCGTACGGGGGAGGTCCATCCTCTGGTAACTCTGCCCACATTATCCCGAGACCTAGTTCTAGGTTGTTGGCAGGTATGGAGCCTGTTGGCAAACATCCTCCAATTTGACTCTTTCGAACTCCACTATTAATGCCTGATTTGCACAACTACCATCATAATTCAGCACCCCATTGTACTATCGGGGTCTTGTCTACAAACTTAGTCGGTTTTGTAGATATCCCAAATGAAGTACAATGGTGTGTTTCCAAAATCCTTGTCTGTTAAGCCTTGAGGAAAGATTTGGAATCCACTGATTTAGTGGCTTATCTTCTCACAATCATGTCTGTTAGACTTACTGATCCTTTAAATGGGGCTGTTAGAGCCTCTTTCTGAAATGTCTAAATAAAAAATAAAACCGAGTTCTACAAAGCAAGCAGGGGAATATCTAGAGAAAGATGGAAACAGAACCAAGTTTTTTCTGAGTCAATCAGAACATTATTTTTTAATCTCTGTTTTACCGAGACTGTGGCTCCAGCTTGCAAGGGGGTTAAATAGATTTTCGTGTGAACCCGGCAATCCAGAACACAAAGTTCTGGCACCGCTTACAGTGGATCTCACCCCTGGCGTCATTATCACGTCTTGTTCTTTGTAATCAATTTGTATGGCGGAGAGAAAGACCTTGGGGTGTAATGAATACACAGCACATATAGCAATAGAAATGGAAGAGGAAGGGAGCTGGCAAGAGAGACAATGATTGGAGTGGAGGGAGGGGATAGAGATGGAAGGAAAGGGTCGGGGGAGGGGGGGGGAGTGAGCGAGATAGTTATGCAGGTGATGGGGGATGAGTCAGGCTGAGATAATAACATAATCTGTCCTTGTTATGGTCACTGAAATTGACTGTCTCATCCCTTGTAATTACATTGTCATTTTGTCACCCTGCAGTGGAAGGACTGAAATAAGAATCATGTCCCAGACCCTGGTCTCCCAGCTACAGTCATATAATATTACACTGACTCTGGGTACCAAGTGCAGAGTGCTGCCTTCAGCCAGGGGAGGATGTGCAACTTCTAGCCCGAGGGGGCAATGCACCCTCTGCCCTCTTATCGACCAACAGCCCTCCCCTGCCTTCAGCTGTCACTTAAGTCCTTACAAGCTAACTATGTTTAGTAAGGCAGCGATTAGCTAACCCTCTGCAATACAAGAATCAGTGTGTATCGAACATTAATAATCACATAAATGAGGAGCTATAGGGACAAAATATGGTTTATTTAAAGGGGCTTTGTCACCTTACCCGCATCTAATCTATACGTATATTCTAAATGAACATTTTGTGAATTGATAGAATTTGTCTCCTTTTGTTATTATACATATTGTATAAAAGGATTTCAAATAACTTTGTACCCCTTTTTTATGTACTGCTATTGGCTTTATGCTCTTGTGTATACTTCACCTAGAGGTAAACATCACATGGTAAGGGAGAAACCATGTCAAATTGCGATAAAATGTCCAGATTATTTTTTCTTCTGTTTATGACATCATCTGTGTGCGTCTTTATATGCAAATCAACTACATTTCAGTGGGGAATGTGTAATTTGCAATCAAGACATAAGGTGATGTCATTACCAGCAGACACCACAGATACATTTGAAAACTATTTTCCTCTTTTTTTTTTTTTTTTATGCATTTGCATACAATTTTATATGTATAGATCATTTCCCATTCTCTACATTCATGGTATAATCCTTATTTAGGTTGACCAAGACCCTTGAAGACAAACAACCTGGCTCCGTGACAATGAATAACAAATAATAAAGTATCTTAGCAGAGTATTGGCAAGAAAAGGGAAGTGTCCTAATATTTTTAGACAATATTTTTTAATTAAGCCAGAGTGTCCCTTTAATAATAAAAAGGGGTAAACCTACATTTGTAATGTATTGGTGCAGGTCTTCAGGATTTAATAACCCAGATACAATATCTCTGTAGCATCAAAGCTTATAAATTATAGATTAACAGCAACTTCATTGTAGGAGAAAAATAAATAAATAAAGATTTGTAGAGCCGTTTATCCGTGTTTCAGGATCGTCATTAACATAATGTTTGTGATTTCGAAGGAATCACGCACAGCAGGAAGCTGGCAGGATATGTGACGCACTGCGAACGTGTGTTTTCTACTTAGTATAACCTAAAATATATTCTGTGTTTTGAATTTACGAATATTTTGGTTTTTTTTTGTGTGGAAAAGAACATTTTAGGACAAACAAAAAAAGCAAAATCTCTATTAATCTGTTTCCAGGGATATACAGATCTTAGAAAAGATACATATGTAGAGAGCAGGTGGCAGCGGGTAATGATAGCACTAGGAAATTTGGGGGTGAAGGGTATTTAACAAGTCGTCGTGCCCTTCATATGGCGCAGAGCAGACGACGTCGGAGATGCCCGTGCCAAAAATCTGTCAAAAACAAGTTATTTATAAATGTAGCCAGTGCATGCGTGCTAATTTTATAACGACACGAAAGGGCCATAAATCTGCTAGTTCCTATTTACATTACAAATGTACTTCTATAAATCAGATTTACTACGCCTGATAAACTGTCACCACACACCCACTCTTGGTTTTTGTGGTATTGCATCTGAATGGATTGATAGTAGAAGAAATAGGCAGCCTGGAAAAAAAAAAGCAAACAAAGGAGTAAAAATATCCCTAAATATTGGGTGATCTACACGTCTCACCCACGCGCCCAGCGTCTTCCCGGGGGACCCTTCTACTAAAGATTAGGGGAGACATAAGCCTACGCAAGGCATCTGAAGCAAATAACAAAGACCATCTGTAACGTCATATGCTCTGTGCACACATTGGGATGCACTGCTCTGATAAGGCACAGATGTGATGATGTATCAATGGTCCTCTGCAGTAGAGACAATGGTACCCAGTAAATGGGGCATTTTAACAAGAGCAGAGTTATATGCTTGTTGTCAGTAGTGTATCTTCCACAAGGCAAACAGGCACTCGCCTAGGGCGGCACTTTGCCAGAGGGTGTTAAAGCACAATTCTGGTGCTTACTGTTCCCTTCTATGCTACATAAATTGTTGGCACTTTATAAATAAATGGTAATTTAATATTATTATTTATTATATCTTAGACTTGGATAGCCACACTTTATTTTCCAGCATACAGAGAGATTTCTAAGCCTTCTGCCTCCCCCTTTTTTTTTTTATCACCACTTCCAAATCCCAAGAATCTCCTCTGCGTGTATTCATGGCAGCCGTTGTTGTTTATTAATAATAATTTACTTGTGGAGACAACATGCTCTGCAGCCTTACATCATGGTCAGGCACAATACACAAATAATTGGTGACGATGGAAATTACAGTCTGGAGAATCCAGTGCAATAAGAGATAAAGCTTACACACTAAAGACCACATGATGGGAGGACTTTTAGAAATGCACCTGGGTTATACACTAGAGGGAATAAAAGCAAGGTAATGATCGCTAGACCTCCTTCTAGTAAAATAAATGCAAAAAGAACATACAGTGCTCGTCTAAAGAAAATGAAAGGATAATTCCAATTGAAAAACAATGTACAAATAAATGTATATTAAAGCCTTACATAATTATGCTTTTATTTGTTAAGGGTTTTTTTTTTGTTTTGGTTTTAGTTTTTCAATACTTACCTTGTAAATTAACCTTTTTGGAGGCTTTCTTCTAGTGATTGTAGTGCTCTTTAAAAATTATATATATATATATATATATATATATATATATATATATATATATATATATATGTGTGTGTGTGTATATATATATATATATATATATATATATATATATATATATACAAATAGAGTTGCCAAATAGATTTATTGGAATGCCCACTGCACATGTGCAGGATGTCAGTTCTGTCACACATCTAATGTTTTAGTGCATGTAAAAAACCTGTACAATGTACAGGTTTGACACTACTAGGTGCATCAAACCTTAGTAGTGGTCTATGTGCACTCTAGTGAGCAGGGGTAGGCTAAGTGTCCTTGGCAAGGTATGTGAAGGTCTCTACAACATCGTCCATATCAAAGTGAAGTAAATATGCACTATGTTGGTCACAAACATTTATTTACTGTAATCACAGAACGAATGGAGAATATTTTTCAAAAACATTAGACGTTCCAAAACATTTCCTCGTTTGTTAAATTGCAATCTAACAATATTTTGTTATTATAGGCTTTGTGAATCTGCTATTGAGCTTATTATGCCAAAAGAGGAGCCAGCTGCTCTAAAATACATCACAAATGTCTAATCCCCATCCTTTCCTGTCAATACATTTAACCCTTTGGTTATAACTGCGAGTAGCACAGAGCTCCAAGTCTTGGAGAGGTTAACATTTGCATTGTCATGGCAACCGGCCTCTATCACCTTTACAAAACTGAATTCATCTCCCAGGGATCAGAGGTTATTGAGTGGCAGACTGCAAACACAAGCTTGACTTCGGTTATAGAAACAGGCGATTTTAAAGGAAGTGGGGATGGGAGATGCATAGACGGACCTTCAAGTTTTCCAGGTGGATGCAGGGCTGCAACAAGAAGCGAAGGGATAGGCTTTAATAGCACCCACACCCAGTATCGTTCAGCACCACCCACCCAGACTAAACCACACCCATTTTTACAAACTTTTGGCACATGCACAGCCCACATTTAACCTATGCCCCACTCGCAAAGATTTTTTTTTCAATTTATTTATTTATTTATTTATTTTAGGAAAATTCTCTGATCCTGGATAGATGGCATCCACCAGGGATGCCCAAAAGGAAGATGGCCAGTTGTTGTAGAGCAGCAAGAATCCGAATCCTCGGTTTATCCTGTTCAGCTAGTGGATGTTTTGTTCCTCAGCATCTCGAGTAACCCAGAAACCTGTAAGTCAACCTCTGAGCAGCGTCTGTATAAGTTATTCTCCAAATTGGAGGGTATGTAATATATCCTTAGGTGAGTTGTAGGGACTAACCCCATTTTTTCTTTTAATGACCTCATCTACCTCATTGTAAGCAATGTATTGTTTAAAAGCTGATTTAATTAGACAGAAACTGCTTTCTGTCTAATTAACAGATCATCTTGAGAGCTTGGTCTGTCTTTAAAAGGACTATCTAGTCCCCAAGCTCACTTTGGTGCAAGATGAAGATTACTGCTTGTATAGTGTACAGGCTTTTTTCTCCCAGTGTTTTGTTTCATTTAGTCACTTCCTGTGCTGGTGGAATAGAATAAATTGTGTGGACTGTAATTGACTTGCTCTTGTACACCGTAGGATCTCTTAACAGTGCAACACACTAGAGAGACAGGAAATTCCATTCATTTAAACAAAATTATTCTAATCAGATCCTGCAGCAAAAGAAAAAAAAAACTTTTACATTTACTTTTACTCAGCTAGTGTGGGCAGTCCTGGTTTCTTGCAAACTGCTGTAATTTCACAATTTCAACTAGCTGTAAGTATTTTATATTTTAAGCAATGCAAAATGTAAACACTGAAAGCACATTAATATGCATTAATATTTGGAAGATGCATTTTGGGTACCAGACAGACAGTCCCTTTAAATGGGTCCACTTCTTATTTGAAAGAGAACCTAAAGAGTCAGTAAGCACTCCAAAACAAGAGATGCACTGGCCGCCATGTTACATTAATCCATCGTCGACGTTCAGTTGGTAGATCATTTACAATAAGGACTGTTTGTTAGTTCAGTGAGAGAGTGAATATGAGAGAACAGAAGAAGAAGCGGAACGTAGCCAATAGATAAAGTGAGCGATGCTTATTATACTGAAAATACTGAGTGCAAACCAAAATCCTTGTGTTTATGGAAAATTCATTGTGCAAAGCTGCTCTGCCTAACCATATGAATTGTTTATGTGTGTTACAAAGGTAACACTATGTTGAAGCTAATTAGCATGCCATTTCCCAGGATCCTTTGTTGCTGTGGTAGCACTATATGCTTTCTAACTATTCTTGTTTTGTTTTTTTGTTTTTTTTTGTACTATTATCACATTTCATCTATGTATATTACATTTATCTAGATTTTTCACCTGTCTGTCCTTATTCTTCTGATGCTCACTTAATCACCCATGCAATGATTTTATACTAATACCTTTTTTCATTACGCCAGTATGTAAGTTTTCTGTCTAAATGGCATATCATTTTAGTTACTTTCTTTGCTATTTCTACTCTTTCTTCGTCATTTTTAGATTTTAATATATATTACCCCCCCCCCTTATTTTTAGATAGCCACCTAGACATTATTATTGTCCTCAAAAACATCTCCAAATCACCTATATTTCCGAAATAGCTAGTAATACCTGATTTGTTTTTTACTATCCCAGTTCCACTGTTTACTGTTTAGTGAACAGGAAACATATTACTATGTATCAAGGAGCATTGACTCACCTGAAGCCCTTTTACACTCTTCGTATTCTCTAACTATTTTTGTCCATTTTTTTTAAACCAAGTGTCCATTATTCTGCACTCTCTTTATTTTAGCCCTGTTTTGTGTCCTTTGCTTGTATTGATCCTGTATTCTCGACTTACCTCTTCATAGGATGATGGTGATAATGCACTCAGATGCTAAGTACCATTACAGTGACTCCTTAGTGCCAGAGGTGGGATCTGTGCCATAGGACCACAAGCAATGCTCTACTAAGTCTGGATCCAAGGTACTTGGAGAAAAGACATTTTAAACATGTTAAAATATAAGTTCAATTTTATTAATGATGGGTATTGGAAAACTTGTACAGTCACAGTCCGGGAGAGGTAAAACTCTTGGCCATGCAATAATAATAAGTATCGCACATGCTTCTGTGTGTGAACCATACACAAGACAATGGCACCCAAGGTTTATTGGAAGTATTAGCCTAAACATAGAAAACAGTTGAATTTAACAATATTACATTACATTTATTTATAAAGCGCCAACAATTTACATATCACTAGGTGCAGAGCATAGAAGGGAGCTACTTACTACTTTAGCCAAACAGAAACAGACTGATACACGAGGGGAAGAGCCAGTAAAAGTTTATCTACTTTTAAGCCATCTGTGGTTGTGCTTTAAACCTTTTCTAACAGGTTCCAGTTTGTGTAATGTCCCGTAATAGCTCCAAACCCATTTTGACAGACGATAAAGCATAACTAACAAACCTTAAATAATAAGCAATGTTAGCACATGTATTTTTTTAACATTTTTATAGATACCAAACTTTGGTATCTCTCCTCTTTTTTTTTTCTTCTAGCATGTAGACTAAAAGCATTACATTGTATTCAAAGAGAAAAGGAAATTCTTTGCTACAACCTTGGACATGTCCTTGAGGCAAATATTGTATTCAGACATTTTTACACACATAAAATATACATCATTATGGAAAAGGTCAGGGTTAGGTTTTAGATAAATTGTTGCTGATTTTTCCATTGGCAGAGAATTTTCTGATTAGAAAGAACATAATTACAGAGAAAGTTTGGGTGCTGTGGGCTCTTCAACATTTTAAAAGTCTTTTAATGTATTTATAAGAATTTAATACGTTTTTTTTCTTTTTCCAAGTACCATTCCTACCAACTGCTGGTCTTCAACAGGGTGGGATGATGTGGGCACTACACTTGGCACAGACTGATAATGTGCCATTGGCTGCCCAGTATTCTAATTTGGAACACTTGTATGCTGATACACATTCTTTTAAGTTTTATTCACTTCTGGTCTAATCTGTGAGAGAACAGATGGAGAGAAAAAGGTTACCTCCAGGGCCACTCGATGGTCCCAGTGAGCCCTGTCCGAAATATTTATCAGTTGGCCCCTTTCATACCCAATGTTTCTAATATATTTGCCCCTAAACAGGTTGCCAGGGTCATCTTTGCTCCCCAAAAGCTTGTCGGCACAATCTTTGCCCCTACACTGAATAGGAGAGGCGGATGTCACCGGTCACCCAAGCCATGCCCTGCCTCCGCATCAAATGACATTTTAAGGAAATAAATAGTAATTCAATTCTACTTGGTTAGGAGGCTTGGGAGTCTAGCAGCTAACATTACTACTTTGCTGTTCTGTTTCTCTGTGGATTTCCCTTTATTGACCCGTGAAGAGAATGATTACATACCAGATCAACTTTAAAAATCCTTCTCAATGGATCCCCTAACATCATTAACATGGACCTTTCTGGGCTAGTCTTACCTGTGAACACTACTTTACAAACTATTGTGAAAAGTCAATCTGATTTCTGGTCTCATCACCAGTGAAACATTTATTTAGGGGACTATTATTAATGCTCTGCCAGCCCACAGAATTGGCTTCTGGACATTCCGAGTCCATCGGAGTGAACATGTCTAGCATTTCGCCTGCAAATCTATATGCACTGATCATATAAAATGAACATGTTGAGGGATATTTTTAAAGGTCAGTTGTGTGGCAACGTTCAAAAAGTGGAGCAGCCACAGTGGAACCCAGTGTAATGTTCCTGCTGATTGTTCCAGGTTTAGAACTTTGCTCCCCAGGTGACCACTTAGAAATAACCCACTTCGAGTTCTAGAATGAACACAACAAAATGTCCTTACTGATGTAATACAGAGGGAGCAAACTGCATCTATCGGTCACGTAAACCGTCTGCATTCTCATAGATGACTATGTAGTGAAAAAAACATATTTATTTATCCTCCCCCCACAGAAAATAGTCTGGGCTGCTTGACCTTTCCCCGGCTGGGAATCCCACCACCAATCTGCCTGTGCAATGCCAGTGTTTGGTAGGGTGTGGAAGCAGGTTTAACCCCTTCTAAGGCCGTGGGAAGAGGGCGAGGGCAGTGCTTCTTGTTCAGCCTTCATGTATACACTCGGGGGGCGATGTGATCGCCCTCACAAGCTTACAGTTCTCTTTCTATTTATTCATTCTTGGCTGTGCTTCAGGCCTTTTATGCATAGACAAAGACAGCTTCTCTTCTGTGCCCCTCTCATCAGCCCTGAGAGGAACACAGTGTCCTTTCTCTCTGTCCCCTTGGTAACATTGCAATAGGAGTGCTACCCCCTGCAAATATTACCCCGCCGCAGGTTACCCATAATGCTCTGAAGGATCGTCTCCTGGTTTAAGCCATTAGTCTGCATTAGCACTGGACACACATATCAGTTGGCACTACATGGTCAGACCAGCTCGAGCAATTGCATTACTGGAGTCAGATACACACATCTTTATTCATATACCAGGATCAAATTCAAACACTTATATCCATAGAGACATCAATAAATCAATTACACGTATACAGACAGAGCCAAATATCTCGCCTATATATGTGTATATTTAATTTCTCTTTAGTATATACAGAACTGTTATAACATTACAAAACTCTTCTGCACAAGAAAGCACACTGATAGAGTTGGGAATGGCTGGGTCTATAATTTATATACTGCCAGTCGATTCTTTGTTTTTCATTTTCTGATAATCACACAAGGAATCCAACATCCCTTCCAATTTGGCACAGATTCTCATTCACGGGTCTCTCACCTTTCCTCGTTTCACAAATTGCTCTTGTTTATTGCTGTGCCCAGTTGGCCACATCTCATATGCAGGTTTCCCAGGGTTAATAATTATTACTTATCCTCCCTTGGAGATGGTGTGAGACATTCACACCTGCTACAGGTGCCGCTATGTGCTGCCAGACTAGATGATAATAGGTAACTCTTTCCTGAACAGTAATACAGACGTGATATGTAGCATGTGTATACTGGAGACCTGGTTCAGTCTAATATATTATAACAATCTGTACTTCACAGGGTGGATATTGTGAGTAGCAGGGTTAAAGAGACCAAAGACATGTTTGAAGCACACTATTCTCTTCATCTCATAGTTGCGAACAGTCCCGGAATTGACGGGACAAGTCCCTTTTTCTCCTGGCTTTACTTCCACCTATGCACAAGCGACAGTGTGTTGAAATTATGGATGTCTATATAACACATTCATAGCCCAAACGCGTACACATTGACATCCAGACATTCGCTACTTGTAGAGTTCAATTTTTTGTGGGGTGATGCAACGTCGTGTGATGTCATACAACCCTGCCCCTTTTTGAACCCGCCCACTCCTGCATCTTGAGACCTGGTCCACCCGAATTTTGTGTAATCCAAGTATTTGCGTAAAATTCTGTATACATAATGCATAGATCATATTTACTCTCTTCTCTGATTTCCCAGTAGCCAATCTTTAAGTCTTTGTACTTTCTTTATAACAT
Organism: Pelodytes ibericus; assembly: GCA_036172795.1. Taxonomy (NCBI): domain Eukaryota; kingdom Metazoa; phylum Chordata; class Amphibia; order Anura; family Pelodytidae; genus Pelodytes; species Pelodytes ibericus. The sequence continues at coordinate 13,196,988 of CM069860.1, read as the reverse complement.
CTATGCCAGCTATGACTGACCTTGGCATTGTGTCATAAAGCTAAGTACGATGGGAATTATAGTTCCCAAACATCTGCAGTGCCAAGGTTAGCCATCACTGATCTATGTATTCATGTATAAAACAAGGTCTTTGTAATTTCCCAGCCACCCCCCAAGAGGTACTTGTTACTGATAAACCCAGTGTACTCCTCCCACAGAACAGATGGTTCTGCATGGACATCTGGAGAAGCCAAGGATTCCTGGGGGGTCATGGAGAGGAAGGAGGGGGGGTTATTTTGAGACGAGATGGAGAGTTTTGTTATTTTCCATTACCCTGTTCTATTTTTCTAGTGTCCCTGGCTTTGCACTTAGCTGGTTCTATCACAATGCTTCTCTACAAAGCCCAGCGCACATTGATTTATTAAATAGAAAAAAAAAAGAAGAAGAAGGAAAAAAAGAAAAAAAACAATTATCAGAGATTGAGCAGGATCAAGGTCTTTTGAGTAGCGTAGGCGAAATTCTGTTTTGTCGTTCCTGAGCTCCATGTAACCAATAATCTTTTTACATAAACACAAAAGGAAGAAACATTCGAGCAGATCACTGCATGAAGTGGGGAATAATTCCAAGAATCCCTTGAGTAAAATTCACATGACATCACTCGAGGAATCAGCCATTCAGAACCCAAGTCCCTGCTCTGTATTCCCAGAGTCCCTTGACTAGATGCTAATGACATCACCAACTGAGATCAAGCATCCAGAACACACTGTCTCTTCCACTTCCGACTGTAGCCTTTAGCAATCTCCTAAAATTAATGTCAGCCCCCACTGGGATTGTTGGTGGCCACGAGAGAGTGGAACTTTCTGATCAAATACAGAATCCAGTGCAATCCATGATCATCTGGGCCACCAAAGGCCTCCTGCTGTGCTGCTATTGATCTTCTTGCTACAATAGGGTGTTCTTGAATAAAAAATACTAAGATGTCTTGTTAATAACACTATGTTTATATGTCTCAGATATTCTCATTAAGTCACTACCAGTTTAAAAGTACACTACTCAGCTGAAAGGAGGATTTGTTTTCTAAGTTGGCTGCTTCAGCCATAAATTTTAAACTCCCTTTTTTGCGCCTCGCAAATACCGTACATAATACATTTATTAATGAGTTGAACGATTGCACTAGCTGGCAGTAAATTCTAACTACACCTCGGGCTCCAACTAGCCTTGTGCCAGCAGTGGTTACTGACTAATGGACCCAGATCTCATTTTAGCAAACCTCTTCAGATATGAGTACCATCCGTCTTGAACAGTTATATTAAAAACATCAGTTTACCTTCCATCAATGGAAACAGACTAAATGCAAATATTCAGGTTGGCTGGTTTGCTTAGAGCGCTGCTAAAGTTCTATATTTATCGTTTAGCATATGCTTGGCCGACCAGATGGCTGATTTTAACGGGGCAACTTTGAAAATGCACCCCACAGCATTCATTTTGAAAAAAAATCAGCCTCCCCCTTTAAGTAGGGCACCTGGTCACACTATAATTTACCATAATAAATCATCTTAAATGAAGGATCGTCTACTTGGTAACATCAGTGCTTCGTTTGCCATAGATAATAAAATGAAATGTACTGTGAGTAATGTGTCTAATTTAACAATCTCTCAGCTCAATTTCATCCACCCACTTCATTAGTGTAACCAACTCTCTCCTACTTCTAGATTGTAGAATATTGCAGAGTTCTGTGACCTTTTCAAACATGTCACGTTTTCTACTACTTTTGAGGGTGAATTGCCCTAACTGTCTGCATGTGTGTTATTACATAACATATGTATATTAAAGTGGAAGTGTCACATTATGAAATCCTACATTTTACAGTTCAGTATACTTGATAAATCCTTCTGATGGTGTTTATAATGGCAGGCCGGTAAAACCAAAGACTAGAGGGCAGTGTTGTGTCTATGGAGGACAAGGCATGCTAGTTAACTCTTTTTATAGGTTACAACAACCAGTATGTCTGTGCAGATATTAACACACACTTTACTAGAGCAGTGCTTCTTAACCCTGACCTCAAGGAGCCTCAGCGGTCCAGAATTTAGGGATTACCCATTGTGTTTAAATAAGAATATGTTTAACACATGGTGTGGTACCCTAACCATTAGGGAACCATGCCAGTTGTTATTTGTATTCTTACTTAAATACAACTGGGTAATCCCCATTTAGGTTCTCTAGTGCATAATATGGATTAGAGATGCCGTGGGACCGAAGTGGGTGTGGCTTAATGTTAAACATGATAATAATTGGGTGAAACCTTGGTAGCAATTATGACATTTGGCAAAATTCCTGTAGTTGTGAACTAGGGTTCCCACCTCATTATTACTTTTTTTTTTAGCAATGAATTTATTTGGCATCCATCCAATTAGAATGTATTTCTTCCTAGCTGCTTAAAAATGCTATGTACTGAAGAAAACAACTTACATGTGCCCTTTCACAGCAGTGATATGTATATGTGTCCACTAGACAATTGACAAGATCCTCGATTACAGTGTCATTTCATGGGTCTCATTGACCAGGTGGGCAGCATTCGGGAGAAGAGTAAACTCTGAAACGGGCCTCTGGGGAGAACCAGGGGGTTCCCAACTCAATATTGCAAATTGCAAGTAGATTTGATATGGACCACAACAGGATCTTTCGAAGCTGTGGATCGACAGGGGGAAATTAAAAAATTCAGCAATGACAGTCATAGAAGAAGTGTGCTGACTAACTAATCCCCAGAGGACCTGCTTTGAGCTACTGAGCAGACCAACTAGAACCTAAAGTTTCTGCTCTGCAGTATTGAGGAGACCAACTAGAACCCATAGGGTCTGCTCTGCGGTATTGATCAGACCAACTAGAACAGACAGGACCTGTTCTGGGGTACTGGGCAGACCAGCTAGTACCTTTTTATGGGGTACTAAAATGCTCCACTAGAACATTAAGAACATTTGATAAGCAAACAAATGTTCATTTTAAACCACCTCTGCCCTGGGAATCTAAATCTCTCTATCTGAAGTTAGGAAACAAACTCCTGTGATGCATGGCCAACTATTGGCAGACTGAACATCATGTTTCCACTTGATACATGCCATGTACAATATAGAAGCCTTTCCAACTGTAGAGACCTGCTGTGTGGCTGCCAAAGGCAATGATTTACAAGGGGCTTTGTGTCAAGCCTGGGCATGCCAAATACAAAGGGATTTAATGAGGACCCTTTGGGACAAAGGGTGAAGGGTGGCACACCAATCTCTGAACATTGTGACTTCACTGCATCAACCACAGACATAAAGCTACTCTTTAGCATTCTCCCAGGGCCTTTCTTAAGACCAGTTGTCATTCACTACTCAAGCCAAACTACACTTCACAAAGGTCCTGCTAGACAATACTTGTTTTTTTCCCTTCTACAATTTGGCATAATAAAGCCACACTGTTCACTAATTGCCTGCTTATAACCTTAACAGGAGGAGAGATGTTAAATTACAACACCCATGATCCTCATCCACCGTTTTCCATTCCAAAGTCATTGTAATTCAATAGCTACCTGATATACACAGAATATTGTGTAATGTTTCTGATATAGCCACTGTAATAATAATCTATGCCCACTTTGTAGTTATTCCCCCCTGTCATTTTTTTTATTTTAGTGCTTTTTTTTGCACACTTCATTTTTCCAGAGATAAATATTTGATACATAATAATAACAAAATGAATAGTATGTTCAGATATTCTCTGGCTTTCAATAATGTTACTATTGCCAAATGTAATGTTCCTCCATTTAATCTACCTTTTAATTGTGCAGCGGTTACATAGGTGCATGATATTTGAAGCCACCTGGAAAGAAATGCCCACAGGTCTAAGCTTTACCAATCAAGTCCCTGAAGGGGAATGAGAGTTAGAGGTAATTGACAGCGAGTAGTTCATGAGTTAGGGGAAGATGGAAGGATGCAATTAGTGGATCTTTATGGTAATGGCCATCTTTATCTTTGAAAAGCAAAACCTGCTTTGATTTGAGACGTGTGGGGTGGAGGGACACTCAGACAGAAAGGGCTGCTTAGAAATAAACATGAATGAAGGAGAAGAAGAAAAAAGAGAGGGGAGAGAAAATTAGATTCAATGAAGCAAAGAAGAAATTGATGATGGGGAAAGACATTGATGTTGGAGGATATGACATATCTGATGCAACGCTAAGCTCTGATTTTGGATAAGAAATCCCCGCTTGTCCACCCCTTAAACCCATTGAACACATTGACATCTCAGGGATTTCTCTACAAAGAACTTTATGTGCAGTGACTCAGCTGCGGGTATAGCTGGGCGTGAGGTCATCTTACTGCGCCACAATTACACAGAAGTACAGATTTATATGTCAACCTAGAACAAAAATGTTGTACAGCAGATCGTATTGTCCTACGAATTGTCATATAGTTACTTCAAAAACAGAAAAGATGAACTCAGAAATGTGAATGTGTCCACAGGGCTTTCTGTTTTGTGCTTGAAAATTACTAGAAAGTCAGAAGAAGACGTAAGCTTGCCCCCATCTTGGAGCAGACGATTCACTGGTTGCCTTATCTCACCAGTAGTATATTTGTCGCTCCAATGATTGATTACCATTGCAAAAAATTGATTGCAATCTAACTAATAAATCTAACATGGCATTATCTACACACTTTTATAAAGTTACAAATTAAGCCTCACTGAACGAGCCAGGAGAACTATGCCAGCCCATAAAGGGTGACGGCTAGCTCTCTTAAATCAATCTTACAGATATCGGTCTATTAAAAACTAATGTGTCCCCTGAAATAAAGTACAGAAAACAGTGTAGTTATCCACACGTGGGCAGTTTCAGCCTGCTGGGAGTTGTAGACCACAGCAGCTTGAGTGTGGGAGGTTGGATGTCCCAGTATTTATGCCTTTCGTTTATGGAGTAGTTTTGCTGTTGGTGTCCCCGGGAATGCTGACACACAAGATATGAAGGAAACAGTCAAGCAAAGACAAGATTTGACACATAACGATTTATCAACCCCCCCACACATAGGACAAGCTGTCCCAGGCATTTTGAAAACAAAAAACAGACATTAAAAGGCAGTCAAATAGTCCTCAGGTTAGCCAAAACCACCAAGTTACTTTTGAGATCCTTCCGAACATTGTCTATAGTCCCTTCTCCAAGCCGACACAAAGGGTGTACATACAGGGGGTACCATGTACTCAGTCAAAATGCCCCTTGAATAAGAGAAATTAAGGCCACTTCTGAGAAAGCTGGAGATTGCAGAGGGGGTCAACTTAGCCGATCCACGCTGGTCAACATAGTGTGCGTATTCGGGGGGCGGACAGACAGACAGCTACCCAAGTTGAAGGGGAATAAGGCACTCCCAATTTTTAGTCCATAGCAGTCCAATCCACCACTCTAAAAAAAAAGGTGCATTCACTCTTACACATTGGAATTTATTTGTGGGACATGGAGGGCTAAATGTGACTCCTTAACTAAGAAAATTATATATAATATATACAATTTTTTTTTATATATATATATATATATATATATATATATATATATATATATAGAACAGTAATCCGATAGAGGCTGTATCTGTATTTAAATTGGAAAATGATAGTTTAAATTACATAAACTTAGAATCAAAGTGAATGCACCTTGGAATAGATAGAGTGGGTGCAGTATGCACCTTCTACTCAAATATTGTACAACCTCTCCTCAAAGTATGCAAAATAGCCAAGTCCCATGGTGCCCCCTTTGGCTGGTGCACACACACACGCTGTACATTTGCCCCTTGTTGGGTCTAGCAGTCTATCCTCGAACCCAGTCACAGACCCCCCTGTTCCTCTGCTTCTGCCTCCTCTCTCCGCTTTCTCTGCCGTACCCGTCGAGACCTCCAGCAAAGAAAGGCAGCTACCAGAAGAGCCGCCCCGGCTGCCAGCGCCGCTACCGACACTGCCTTAGCGATGTCCATGTGTGGCCCTCGGAACTTGAAAGTGATACATGTAGCAGCAATGCCAATCACCAGAGCCACAGCTCCGAAGGGGAATATGCAGCGGTGCCAGGATTTCTCCGCGCCACCAGTGGCCAGGGCCAGCTTGTTGAGCGTGGCAGTGGAATCCGTGGCTGCCTCTCCTGAAGGCGGAGGCGGCGGGCCCGGTTTGGCTGCCTGCAGGCAGGATAAGGAGTTCGACTTACAGACAGTCATGGTTTTGGTAGTTGGGATAAAGAATCTCCCTTCCCCGTCTGTTTCAGCGTCAGGGTGTAAGAGGGTACTGGGTTCCTCTTCCACGGAATTCGGGAGAAGCAGCTGCCCCTCTATTGTGATAGTCCCAAGAGGGGGAGGCTCTGACTCCGTACCCCTCAGTATCTCTGAATACCAAGCTCAATGTTTTTCTCCCTTTGTAGCGAGTTCTTTTTCACCTGCTCTTCTTCCCTCATCGATTTCTCCTCATCACTCTCACCAGCCCTGGAAGACCATTGGATTCGTCCCTCCGATCCACTCTTCCAGTCTTTTAATCTCTTTTTTTTCCTTCTGTCTGCGCCTCTTGTCCTATCTCACTAGCAATTCCCTACACGAGTATTCTCTTTATATTCCTCCAGATCCTTGCTGCTCTCTCTTCTCATCCAGATCCCTTCCTCTCTCTCTCTCTCTCTCTTGTCTCTCCGACTCTGCTTTGCTTTCTGCTTCTCTCCCGTCTCTCATCTTATTGGTGGAGGTGCAAGTGGGGTGGGAAAAGACTCCTAGACTCTCCCATTAACACTTCCCTGCCCACCCTTACACATGTCACTTGAGCAACCAATACTTCTGGGCTCACTGCTACAGCCTGTAGAAATATGTTTGAACATATAAAAATAAAGCTTGGGTAGTCCAGTAATATAGGTGCAAAAAAAAGCTGTAGTATCACATTATACAGTAAAGGTTCCGTCACACAAAAATACACATTTTATAATGGGTAAATAAAACAATTAAAATTTCAGATTCACATTGCATTATCCCAATCTTCTATATGATGTTGGTGCCTGGCTGTGTCTGCTTTATGGGCATCAATAATCGAGCCTCTGTTACAGGCATCCGCACCATTAGCCATGTATAATACGCCAGTATATTTGTATGCCTTTATTTTGAATATAGCAAGCCTCACTAATCAGTTGTTTGGGTTTTCCTTTGTATCAAACCCCTTTGGGTTCAGTCCCAAAGAATGCATTGAAAGTGCAGGATGAGCATCGTGGGAATTGGAATCCACAGCATTCGGACTCCTGAATGTAACCCATCATATACCTATATGTCAGATGTATACACATATATGTGTGCATAGTTTGTAGCTGGGGGGGTTTTCTGCAGGGGAATCCCTGGTTGCAAGATCTTATTGGGGGTAGTGGGCACAGAGCCAATATACAGGGAAAATCCAAGAGCAGGGTACAAAGATGCTGAACCATAAATGAAGCTCAGTTGTATAAAAATGAACAAACATTCAGCATGAATGCAGCATCACTGTAAGACACCCCCCCCCCCCCCCCCCAGGCACCCCTTATAATCCCTTACCAACTTGTGCTATGTATATGGCATCACAATTACGCTGTAAGTTGTTTGTTTTCCTTCTTGTGTGTTACTGTGCACTTTTTACCTGATATCTCTGTTTTGGCAGCAATGTATATAACCCACGGTGACCCTCAGACTCTTTCCATATTTCCACAATTTAAATGGGTCCTTTGAAATGTTGCTTATTCAAGGAAGTTTACTACATATTACTAAAAATGAGCCATAATCAGCTGCGTCTGATTCCCAAAAAGTGCATCTCCAGTTAGACTTCCCAGGTTCACCGTCTTGCATGCTGTCCCTTTAATTATTATGCCCCTGTTCCTGTTGACGTTTAACCCCTTCTAGTTGCCATACAGGCGTTTTGAGAGCATTTAGCCCACTCTAGTTACCAGACAGGCAGTCTGAAAGCATTTAACCCCCTCTAGTTACCAAAATAACACTTTGAGAGCACTGGACTCTCCTCTAATTACTAGACATACAGTTTGAGAGCATTTAAACCCCTCTAGTTACCAGACAGGCAGTCTGAGAGTATTTAACCCCCTCTAGTTACCAGACAGGCAGTCTGAGAGTATTTAACCCCCTCTAGTTACCAGACAGGCAGTCTGAGAGTATTTAACCCCCTCTAGTTACCAGACAGGCAGTCTGAGAGTATTTAACCCCCTCTAGTTACCAGACAGGCAGTCTGAGAGTATTTAACCCCCTCTAGTTACCAGACAGGCAGTCTGAAAGCATTTAACCCCCTCTAGTTACCAAAATAACACTTTGAGAGCACTGGACTCTCCTCTAATTACTAGACATACAGTTTGAGAGCATTTAAACCCCTCTAGTTACCAGACAGGCAGTCTGAGAGTATTTAACCCCCTCTAGTTACCAGACAGGCAGTCTGAGAGTATTTAACCCCCTCTAGTTACCAGACAGGCAGTCTGAGAGTATTTAACCCCCTCTAGTTACCAGACAGGCAGTCTGAGAGTATTTAACCCCCTCTAGTTACCAGACAGGCAGTCTGAGAGTATTTAACCCCCTCAAGTTACCAGACAGACAGTTTGAGGGCATTTAACCCTTTCTAGTTACCAGACAAGTATTTTGAGAGCATTTAACCTCTTCTAGTTACCATACATACAGACATACTGAGAGCATTTAGTCCCCTCTAGTTACCAGACACGCGGTTTCAGACCATTGGACCCCCTCTAGCAACCAGACAAGCAGTTTGAGAGCATTTAATATCTTCAAGGACAGGCAGTTTGAGAGCATTTAACCCCCTATAGTTACTAGACAGCAGTGTGAGAGCATTTACCCCCTCTAGATTTTTTTTTCCCTTCAGGGACTTGGGTTTTTTTCCCGTACCTACTGCAGGTAGGCAGCTGTAGCTTTGAGCTCCGTGTGAAGGAGGGACTGAGTCAATCAGGAGAGGCTTCTGAACTCTCAGCTAATCAGAAGAGTTGCAAATCTGGTTGCTGGTGCACATCCTGAATGCAAATCTGGGGGCTGGGGCAAATCCTGAATGCAAATCTGGGGGCTGGGGCAAATCCTGAATGCAAATCTGGGGGCTGGGGCAAATCCTGAATGCAAATCTGGGGGCTGGGGCAAATCCTGAATGCAAATCTGGGGGCTGGTGCACATCCTGAATGCAAATCTGGTTGCTGGTGCACATCCTGAATGCAAATCTGGGGGCTGGGGCAAATCCTGAATGCAAATCTGGGGGCTGGGGCAAATCCTGAATGCAAATCTGGGGGCTGGGGCTAGTCATGTCAGTGCAAATCTGGGGATCGGGGCAAGTCCTGTCAGTGAAAATCTGGGGACCGGGGCAAGTCCTGAGTGCAAACCTGGGGGCCAGGGCTAGTCATGTCAGTGCAAATCTGGGGACCGTGGCAAATCCTGAGTGCAAATCTGGGGCAAGTGTACTAAGTGCAAATCTAGGGCTGGGGAAAGTCCTGTCAGTGCAAATCTAGGGCTGGGGAAAGTCATGTCAGTGCAAATCTTCGGGCTTTGGCAAAACCTGAGAACAAATATGGGGCAAGTCCTGTCAGCACAAATCTGGGGGCTGGGGCAAATCCTGTCAGTGTAAACCAGTGTAATACCTACCACTAGACACCAGGGAACGGTGGGTGCTACTGCGTTAAGTCCTTGGTCTGCAATGTAGGTGCTGGGGCATGTCCTGGGTGTGCAGTGTTGGTGCTGGGAATGTCCTGGGTGTGCAATGTTGGTGCTGGGCATGTCCTGGGTGTGCAATGTTGGTGCTGGGGCATGTCCTGGGTGTGCAATGTTGGTGCTGGGCATGTCCTGGGTGTGCAATGTTGGTGCTGGGCATGTCCTGTGTGTGAAATGTTGGTGCTGGGCATGTCCTGGGTGTGCAATGTTGGTGCTGGGGCATGTCCTGGGTGTGCAATGTAGGTGCTGGGCATGTCCTAGGTGTGCAATGTAGGTGCTGGGCATGTCCTGGGGTGCTGCAGTAAGTCATGAGTCTGCATTGTGGGTGCTGGGATATGTCCTGGACGTGCAATGTGAATGATGGAGCATGTCCGGGAGGGTGAGGGGGTGCCCGAATTTAGTTGTCCGAAGGTAGCACAAAACCAAAATGCACCACTGCTGAGGGGAACTTAGCTATACCACCACCTATGCACAGGTAATTATAAACTAATGGGACTATGCCATACCACCCTGACTAACTATATAATAATGGAATCTACTATATATATGGCTCACATAGGAGCTATACATTGTCACCCCTATAGTTTATCCAGCACAATCTATCAAATAGTCATGATTTTATTTGTTATTTATGTACTTTAAAAAATAAACACTATAAAATGATATTGAGCAGGGTACAATTTTCTATTCTTGCCCCGGTTGCAGAAGAGCTATCTACGACTGAATTCATAAATAAATATCTAGTCCCAATAAATCTAAGACATGTATATGAGGTATAATGATTGCTGTGTGTGAGCATCAGGTTATATCACAGTGTTAATGTGTGGTTATATATCACAATGTGTATAGGTATCATTCTGTTGTCTGCCATTGTTTTCTGCTTTGCAGCAGGTGATCACACTTACACGTGGCCCTGGGCCCACTTTACCGCCAGAGCTTTTCATGTCATTACGTTTCTCTGCATGATGTTTAAGATACAATTTGCCGTTGTGGTCTAGTGTAAGATGAAATCATGTTGTTGTTTTTTTGTTTGATTTTATATACAGAGCAGTGTGCTAGTGTGTCTATAGGTGCATCTTGAAATTCTGTGGATAAGTATTCCCTGCAAGGTGAACAATGCACATCAGAAACTGCATATTCTGTATGTTGTATTACAAAATTGTCTGCTCAAAGCAATCCTGCGTAATTCACATTTCATGAAGATCTCTCCCTTGGACTACACACACGCACATTTAGTACTACACAGCCTCAGCGAACTACAGATCCCAGGCTGCCTCCTTAGCACTGGTTGGATTTATTGACTCAGTAGACTATGAAATGCAGTATGCTCGGAGATTGCCAGTGAAAATTGCCCACGAATTTCAAATCGGTAGCGTCTGGTGCACCAAAGGGTGGGCGACGCTCGAGGTAGCCTAAGATGATGTCTGTGCGCTTGGGCAGCGTACAAATATCGGCTGCCTGCCATCCTTACAAAGAGGGCTGGTGAAGGGAGATCTTATTGATCTCCCCAGCCAGCGCCTCTGGCACTCCCCCTCGGTGTTACAGCTCACACGCCCTTAAGGCTGGCTTTGCGGATAGTGTTTGTAAAGATTAACCTGCTACATGGAAATTACAGGGAAAAACATTTGGAAGTATTGTAGTGGATGCATGGACTTGCTTTCTAGTGGTAGATGTTAATACAGTGAAGTAGTTTAAGCATACACGGGATAGGCATAAGGCTATCCTAGATATAAGATAAGGTCAGGGACTAATGAAAGTATTACTTTACTGAGAGGGTAGTGGATGTATGGAATAGTCTTCCAGCGGAAGTGGTAGAGGTTAATACAGTGAAGGTGTTTAACCATGCATGGGATAGGTACAAGGCTATCCTAGATATAAGATAAGGCCAGAGACTAATGAAAGTATTACAGTACTGAGAGGGTAGTGGATGCATGGAATAGTCTTCCAGTAGAAGTGGTAGAGGTTAATAATAAAGTCAGGTGCTAATGAAAGTATTCAGAAAAATATATATTTATTTTCTTTAACGATTCCATCTACACGTATTTCCATGGAATAGTAAATAGTATTATTCTACTCTCTTGGTTACTATACATGTTTGTGTATCACAAATTGTGAAATCTCTGGGATTTTTGTGATAAAGCCATCTTACGTGTATAGCTATAGATTAAACTTAGGTTTTTTGCGAAACATTCCTTTGTACTATAGTGCTGCTGGGGAGAAAGAACGGGCTGGCAGGAAAGGGGTTAATTAACCTTTTCTTTGTTTCTTTCTTTTATTTGCACACAAGCCACAAAGACCAATAAACTGCACAATGCTCCTGTCTAGTTAAATGCTTCCTTTATACCAAGGAATTGCCTAGCTGTGTGATACGTATTATTTAAAGAATGCGTGCAAAGCATGTAGTCAGGTATTGTATATATAATAGATCTGTATACATGCAAAGTGTGCTAAACATGCAAAATGAAAGCAGACTCCCCCCATCCCCCCCCCCCCCCCCCCCGAGTATGAGCTAAAAACAATATTAACAACAGATTAATATTTGTGCTGTTCAATAGCAATACACCAGCAATAGTAAATGTAGCTGGAAGTACCGTGGTGACATATGGCTGTTTTCAGTTTGGAGATGGCCCTTTTAGAACCAAATTGATATTTTTAAACCCTTTTTAGATTCAGTCACTGTCGTAAATTAAAAAAAAAAAAAAATAATGATAAAAAAAACAAACAATTGGCAGCAGACAATCAAAACATAGGATTTTCTAAATTTTTTGGAATGTTCGCAGCATTCCAATGGAAGGAAGGAAGGCAATGATGCAATATGCTGCCTGAGCCCATGGATTTATTTAAAAAAGTGTTCCAGTATCTCATGAAATACATACTGGTTAGGAATCTTTTAGTTACGTTTTGGCAGTGGTTAAATATTACATAATGATCCAAAGATCTGGTGACAGGTCTACTCTAAAGGTGATGTTCCACCTTGACAAAACCTAAGATGAGCTCTCCAACCTATTAAGTGTTTTTTTTTTTTTTTATTATTATTATTCTTTCCTCAGTAATATAAACACATGACAACCAGGCTGGTCAAGACATTTTTCTTTACTACAGCCCTTAACCAATCAGTATCCTCCTCTTGTGTCACCTGACTGCAGACTTGCATTAATGAGTCCCAGAAATAAATATTCAAAATTTTATGTGGTGCAACAATTATTTCCCGACAGGATTTGTTCCAAGAGCATAATGAAAATGTTCCCTATTGATTAGTGTATATTTTCCTTTTATATTTCTGTGATAAAGGGATGTGCTGTGTAACCAGATTCCAGATCTTCTATGGGTTTGTCCTGTGGCGGATACTGATCTCCCATACACAGCGCTCTGGCTTCCCATGGTGGGAGCGATAGAACGCCATTATATAATAATCACTATAAATTAACGTATTTGCCTTTTGAAAACATTAATATTTCTGTAATGTTTTCTCATACACACAGAGCACAGCCCCTTGTATTTTGAATCAGGGCTTTTGATGCTTACACCCACATCCCCACAGAACTTAAAATTCAAGTGCTTTATAATAAGGTTTTTTTTTAACAACGTTTATTGATAACAGTGCTTATACTCCCACACCTTCAGATTTCCATCACTGTAAAGAGCGATGTTTACATTAAACGTCGGACACCTGCAGCTGTTGTGGACTACAGCTCTCATCATCCCCAGTCAGCCAAGAGCCATTTGTTATTTGTGTAATAAGGCTTGTGCGAAAATTGGCGTGGGGATCAAATACTCGTGCCATACAGCTTCACTTTCCACCGTGCCAGCTTTGTCCAATATCACGTGTCACAGTGCCAGCTTTGCCCCCAGTGGAACCTGCTTCGAGGCCAAATATAGCTAAGTGATGCTCTGGAAAAGGGTGACATCACCTATGACATCAATTGGGATCGGAGCGATAGGGCCAGACAAAATATAGTTCTGGCAATGTGTGTGTATAATTTTGGCATTGACATAACAATAGAAAGCAAAATTATATTAATGGCCTTGCTTACTGGAATGCCAATAATATGATTTAAGGAAAGGAGAAAAAAAAAAGGCTAAACCCAAACATATTAAAGGGACAGTCCTACTGAATGTAAAGTGATCAGCAGGCCACATATAAAGAGGTCCATGTGGGTTTTATTCACTGAACACGTAATTCAAGATTACCTAAATTCCACAAAATCCAACAGCCAGCCATTTGGTAATAGGTATTTCTGGAATTCAATGTTTATTGTGTATCCCTGAGATTCCATGAATTTAGTGATTATGAAATCTTTTCAAAAATTTTCAAATAAGCAGAAATTGCTTAGGGTCTCCATCACCTAAACATTGCTTATACTGTGAATGTAGAGACTAAATTTCCATGCAAGAATTGTATGCAAAGGCCAAGAAAACATGTTTAAATACAGTATGTCTGCGGTGTCTTCTGTTTACAACTTCACCTTGTAGTTTGATATGCAAATGAACTACTTTCATCTAGAAATGAACCATTTCCATATTTGGGCACAGTTTGATGTCATAAAAAGGATGTCACTAAGCCTGCGTGACTGGGGCTCTTGAAGAGCCCTGAGGGCCAAACACCTCCCTGTGGACTATGGAACATGTCTGTGGATATGCTAGGTTTGGGGGTACACACTTTAGGGGCACCAGCAGGGACACCCTGCTTGTAGTACAGCTGGTCTCCAAACACAGGGTGCTCAGTACAGGCTTACTCAGGATTTCAGCCAGGATGTGTATCCTGGGAGTTCCAAGCAATTGTTCTAGTGTGTTCCCCAGGTTAAGATTGTATCCTATCCTGCAAACTCTAGTCTCTCAGGAGGTGTTAAGAAATGTTATTATTTGTTACTGTTGAAATGTGTTAAATATCTAATCAATAAGTATTTACTGTCCTGTGAGTCATCTATTTGCCTTTTGTACTCAGGACTCTAAATCTTAAGGTGTCATGTTTAATTGAGTTATATCCTACTGTATTTAATTACCTGTTTCCTATTGTTTGAGGCTTACCCTGTTATAATTAGTTCCCCTGTGCCTCCCCCTTAGTTGATGCCATAGTTCTCTGTATGAATATCTGTGCTGTTTTCACAAATTAATGTTCATTCTTGCTGTACCTAACTTCTAGTAGTCCAGCCTACTATTTGGGAACAAAAAGCAAGGTTCCAGGGAAGACTTTCTGGGTGAATACTGAGCTATAATCAGTGGCTGATTTCCTACAACGAGCAGAGTTTCTACCAGTGTTGGTTAGCCGTCCTGTTACACAGGAGACACCGCAGACACAGTTTTATAATACAATTCTCTCAATCTGTGCATTTGCTTGCAGTTCTGCTAGCACAATCTATAGATTATTTCTTACTCTCCACATTCACAGCATGAATTAATGTTTAGGTAAATGTTTTATTTATTTACCATTAATATTGCAAATATTGACAACCTTGAAACAATCTCTGCCCAACGGTCCATCTGGTTCTTTAAATATTTGAAATGGTATGTTTGTCACATGTTCCCTATGAATCATATATAGGGTCACGTGTATCATATATAGGGCTATGTTGGCCCTATTTGCTTGTGTTTTCTGTACGTTTCCTAGGATGAAAATTATGTTTCCTTTTCTAAAAAAAAAGTGTCCGCAGAAACCATAAAAATATTATTTATTATATATAATACTTTTAATTATAATATTTCTATTCTTTAGCTGTGAGCTCTAGGAAGTATGACTCACCACATAAACCAGTTAGTTTATAAATAAATAACACTAATAAATAATACAATTTTATCTGCCTTCTCTTCCTAGCTACTTTTATGCCTATCTTTTGAGGGGCTCAAGTGTGTCAAATGCAGACATTTATTGTACATAGTGTACACACTATATGTTTATTTGTGTGGGGGATTTTCAGTGTCTTTGACACCTTCATGACCGAACATTTTGAAACTGTTGTGGTCGTAATGGACAATGGCTGGTTTAACACTTTTGTGGTGTTTGTGTTTAGCTGTAATTTTCCTCTTTCTCATTTACTATACTCCCACACAATATTTTTTTGGGGGGTTCAGAAGGCTTTCCTTGAATATCATTATTTTGATCATATTATATAATTTACTATAAAATAAACAAAAAGGGTGTACTAAATCATGAGAGGATTGCAGGGAATTGAGACAGGAATTTAAAATGTAAGTTTGTTAATTCTCTGAAACCACCTCTGTCTGCTAATATAGAAGTTAATTCTCTGAAACCGCCTCTGTCTGCTAATATAGAAGTTAATTCTCTGAAACCGCCTCTGTCTGCTAATATAGAAGTTAATTCTCTGAAACCGCCTCAGTCTGCTAATATAGAAGTTCATTCTCTGAAACCGCCTCTGTCTGCTAATATAGAAGTTAATTCTCTGAAATCACCTCTGTATGCAGTAAAACAAAGTCATCCAATAGTCAAGAAGACAGAGGCAGGCTTGCCATAAGGGAGAATGGCTCTTTAGCACTTTCTGCCCGGTACCCTCTGTTGTCAGGTGGTTTGGTTCGTGATATTTCCCCCAACCAGACCTCACAATTCATTAGAGCAGCAAGGCAGTGAGAGATGTATGTGTTACCCCTCCCACATTTCTCCTCTTGGTTCCCTGCTCTCATGTCCTCCGCATGTATGCAGTGGGTGGGTGGATAAAGGAGGACACTGAACAGATACACTCTGCACCTTAAACCACCAGGGGCTATGCCACCTTCTCTAGAACAGTAGGATACCTGGTGCAAGGGTAAAGAGGCTCTAAAGTGAGAGGGGGGAGTGTTAGCAGCTATTGCCATCTTTGGTGAAGTCCAAATGATATGGACTCTAGGCCTAGGCACGCCATATTTTTTGCTAACTATTTCTGGGAGTTTATTCATACCTTCAATTGCATTTCTCTGAAATCTCATCACTGTCACTAGTAGGGTTGCCACCTTTTATTAAAAAAAAAAAATACCGGCCATGCTACTACCTCCATAGACTTAACATTGGGGTTAAGCCAATTTTTTACCGGCTTGCCAGTAAAATAACGGCCAGGTGGCAACCCTAGTCACTAGCTGGGTAGCTCCTACCGGAATCAGTTCCACAAAATCACTCCTCAGGTCCAGGAACATACAAATATCCAAATGGTCACTGTTTCCCTGCTAGCAATTCCCCAATATAGCGGACGAGACCAGTCGTGTTGGGTAAAACAAGAAGAACTGTTTATTGATTCAAAACACAGGACATATTTACAGTAACACATCTTGATAACATAACTTGAACATAAGAACTCTAACAGGATTAAATTTTAACATAGCGTAGTAAATGAAAACAGGACATATTCACACATACACAAAGGATCATTGAATTTGGTGCCAGAATACCTGGCAACCAATCAGATTCACTGTAGAATACATTCCTGGGGAAACTGTTACAAGTGATAAAGCTCTTTTAACAGTGTACTATACCTTTGAAACACACAGTTAACACAGGGGAAAATAACTCAGCCGCAACATGGGCACTGACGAACGGCAAAACATGGTTGGTTGCGGGGGCTACCGTGACATCATGATAGCTGACGTGCACAATATCCACAATATCAATTATGCATTACAGCTTCTAGGATGCTCAGCCTGTCAAATACTGTATGACAGCCTGTACAGCACCTTTAATGTTAAGTGAAACAATACATAACAAATACATAACTGGACAGACAAAAAAACATGCACATTGATACACAGACAGACAGCAAGAAGCATTCAAAATGCATGCTTATTAAACTGAGTACCAGTCTACATGTATAAATGATCTGCCATCACGTGGATCATGCGTAGAGCACACTTTGGCTATTTTCCGTAATGCTTTGATAATGTAGTACCTTGGCCATTATTTCCCATTTGCTATTCACCTCTTTTACATGTGTCACAATGTTACCGGCAGTTTATTTAATGCACGTCTGATAACCTGACAAGGTCAGATACGGCTGACACCTGCCGGCTAAATGCACTGGCTTAATAAGAGGAAATGTGTCCAAGTAATAAGGAAAGTGAAACATGGTGTCACAATTATCCTGGATGTGCTGTAAAGTGTAAAAGCCTTTCCATTTTTGCAATTTCTACATATTATTCTAATATATCACAAAGAATAAGACATCAGGGAATTTGCAGTGATGGGAAATGAACTGATTTTAACCTACTTTACAGTGGCATTTTCCGTGGATAATGTAGATGTTGGTGTTAGTGCTCTTTTATAACCCTAACCATTTATGTTTTGAGCTGCACGAACCCATAAAGTATCAGATCATTCGATTTTTTTAGGGGTCTAATGAGTGGTGCGACAAATAGGTTGGCAGGAGGTGGTTTTTTAGATGGGAAGACTAAAGTGTCTAGCACTACTACCCCAGATCTATTGGCTATCCAATATTATAGTGGACGTCTATACACAGTGTTGTAGCAATCATTCAGTCAACACTCTGCGATCTCTTGTATGTCCGCCCCTTAAAAAGCCGCTAGCTGCAGGTAATCCGCAGCTA
This sequence comes from Pelodytes ibericus, assembly GCA_036172795.1. Lineage (NCBI taxonomy): Eukaryota > Metazoa > Chordata > Amphibia > Anura > Pelodytidae > Pelodytes > Pelodytes ibericus. The sequence continues at coordinate 13,178,780 of CM069860.1, read as the reverse complement.
GAAACATGGAGAGTGTCGAGATCATCCAATCGGATTATCTCTCACACTCCCTCCCTGCACTCTATATCCGTCTGAGCCAGTGTGCAGGAAGTGACATCACATCCACTTCCTGCATGTTGGATCAGTCAGCACAGAGGGAACGAGACACCACTCCTGCTGATGAGGCATGTGGACATGGGCACAGACAAGAGGTTTGGGGGCTTAGTTGGCACAGAGAAGCTGTTTGGGGATGAATATACCAATAACAAGCTATTTAAGGACAAAGATGGACCTGCCAAGCTGTTTGGGGACAAATATGGCACTCACAAGCTGTTTAAGGGCAACATTGGCACTGAAACACTATTTGGTTTAAAAGCTGGCACTGTGGGACATGTTGTTTTCTGAAGTCAGGGGGATCCCCAGGGCAATTTTGGCACAGGGACCCTGTGGTTTCTAGTTACTATCCCTGCCTACACACAAGATGTGATTGTGTTGAACTGATTTGTAATTACTGAACCAAGTAACTAAAATTCATTGTATAGTGAGTAAATATCCAGCAGTGTAATTAAATAACCTCACTAAAAATAAAGGAGACTATATTGCGCCTCATCCTCATGCAGACCAATTGTCTGGAAACTCGGTGACTTTAAAACAAGGCTTCACAGAATAACAGGATTTGGAAAGGGATCATTTCCCGGAAGAGTTTATTGCAAATTCTGTTACACATAATAAAATATAAGAACCTTAACAAATACGGTATTCCTTTCTATCAAAGTGACTGCTATGGCACGCAATCAATACCATCCTCCATCCTGGAAATCCCTTCTCTCTCTCCTGAGGACCACTTATATAACTAGTAACTAGAATACAATGGGATCTATCCAATAGGCAGAGTTCATTTATCTCATTGAATAACTCCGGTCATGGACTAGAATTCAATAGGAGCAATTCACTAGAAGTGAGGTGCAATGATCATGTCCTCTCGCTGACTTAACCATGCTGAATGCATAGGTGCCAATACTCCCACATTTAACGGGACAGGCCCATTTTTTTGGACTATATGCCGTGTATTGATTTTCTACTATATATATATCTAACAGACTAAATGCTAAGAACATTCCAGACACCTGGAATGTGTACCAAATGGACTGGAGATCAACACTGTGGGGTATTTCTGAGTACAAAGCTTGCCCCTGGGGTAAGTTCTGAGTACAAAGCTTGCCCCTGGGAAAGTTCTGAGTACAAAGCTTGCCCCTGGGGTAAGTTCTGAGTACAAAGCTTGCCCCTGGGAAAGTTCTGAGTACAAAGCTTGCCCCTGGGGTAAGTTCTGAGTACAAAGCTTGCCCCTGAGTTCAAAGCTTGCCCCTGGGGAAAGTTCTGAGTGCGAAGCTGGTCCCTGGGGTACGTGTGTGAGTATATGCTTGTGTGTGTGTGTATGTGATTTTTTTTTTACTGAACAAACTTCCATGTTTAATATGTGGTGTTGGCACCTGGAACTTCTTTTCATGCAGAAAATTAGGCCCCAAAACTTTCATCATCACTGTGCCACCTGACAGCAAAGTATGGCCCCTTAATTTAAAGGGACTATATAATCTAAACAGCGTTTTTACTGTAAACGTGGAGAAAAAAAAAAAACTATCTATCCATTGTGTCAGCAGAATTGCAAGGAAATGCTTAAATTATTTTAAATATGTCTTTGGAGTCCCCTGTTTGACATCACATTGTGACTTTATATGCAAATGATACACTTCCCATTAGTTAGTTTGCATCTAAAGCCACAATGATGTCATAAACCGGAGACTCCACAGACACATTTAAAACCCATTCAATGAATAGGTCATTTTTCCACATTGTTTTACACAATGTTCCCATTAGCCTTATAAATACATAGATTCCAATGAATACAGGTGCTTTAAAGTTGGATGGCTTTTCTAGTACTGGATTTATGACTGGAAACATTTCGGGGGGGGGGGGGGGATTGTGAGGAAGGATCTGAAAATAGCACAGTTCAGCTCCAGGGATCCCTGCTGTTTGAAACCCTGTCAAAAAACATGATTAGCGAACCTAGCCGCAATTTACCTTTTATGACTCATGACTGATTTTCAAGAAATATTGGATCCGTGACTGGGAGAGAGACGTCTCTTCAGTCAGTGGGGGAAGTATTCCTTGAGACCAATGATAATACATGCATCCTTTTATTATACCCATGATATTGAGCCGTCTTCCTCTGCGGCTTTGGGTAGATTCTTTCTAGCGGACCTTTTTGTACAGCTCTGCAGGTTGAAATGCTTCAAATACAAATTGGCGCATCAAACTGTTCGTCTCTGACAGGAGAATCTATCTTAAAGGGACAGTATACTGTATAGAAAGCTAAATTGATGTGACCGCCAGTGATTTTTTTCTTTGTCCATTTCACTCATGCCCCTCTGTACATCATGTTTCTATGATCTGAGGTCATGATGATGCTCTGGATTAGTATAAACCATATAACTGTTTATACTGTGCATATAGAGAATACAAATGTGAAATTGTTCTATACATTGTGTTAGCAAAACGGCAGCAAATGCAAACAAGAGAAATATATGTTTTAAATGTGTCTGCGGTGTCTCCCGCTTATGACATCACCTGCGGCTTCAAATACAAATGAACAAATTTGCAATGGGAAATGTGTAATTTGCACATCAAGACACCACAGACACACGTATAAAATATATTTCTCTTACTTTATGCATTTGCTTGCAATTCTGCTCACACAATGTATGGATAGTTTTTTAGTCTCTACATTTACCAATGTTTAGGTTGACAAAGTCAAATGTACACACAGAAATTGTTCAGTCCCATTGTATAATGCAAACTCCCAACAAATGTGCACTACCGGCGCTGGATTTTGACTCATGGGTTTGCTCCTTCGTGGCTTACGCCAGTACAATTCATGTTAAAAAAACAAAAACGTCACCTAAAATTGCGCTTAAAATCTCCACCGCTCCATGGGTTTTAGAGTTGAAATTTTGGGAGCAAAACACATGCAGCTACAACTCCCTTTACAAATCTCTGCAGTGTATTTTGCTAAAGTAACAGGATTGGCAGTTATTTTGAAGGGAAGGTTGTTTAACATTTTGCTACATTATACCCAGCCTCATTAAATCAGCAATTTAAATGGCGCACAGTTCAATAAGATATTGCACCTTGAAGGGTTATTTAAAAAAGTAAATTCTGAGGCAAAGTTGTAAAAGTGGAGCAGTCACCATGGAAACCAATAGACTATGCCTACCGTTCAGACCACTTTTAGAACTCTGCCCCAGAACTGAGTTTTATAAATAAGCTCATTAGTATTTGCAAAGAAAATACTAGGGGGCTTCCATCTCAGTGGCATGATCTGTCATACCACATAAGGTGAGTTGTAGCTGGTAACACTCGCAAGAAAGAGCCTGCCTGTCTCTAGCTGGGGATGGCCTAAGGCATGACAAATCCTTTGGCTCCTGTAGGAAACGCGACGCAGGGATTGCTAGGCAACAGCACAGAATCCAGAGGATTACTGATAAGAGGCGAGGTGAACATAACAAGGAAAACACATTTATCTTCCAGAAACCAAATGCTGGATTTATCACCAGCCATTCTCTTCAGAGCAGACAGTTGCTTTAATGCAAAAAATAAAATGCTGAATAAACGCATCTGCTCCATCTATCGCCCTGTATAAGTCAATGACACCCTGCTGTACTAATCTTCTTATCTGTACAGAAAAAAAACTATATACAAAAGACAGATAGAGAATACAGCCTGCGCGCTACAGGAGGAGAGCCTTCAGCTAGCAGATGATGGATTCATATTTTCCTTGTCAATCAACAGGTGCTGTAATCTCCCAGGGTGTGTGTATATATATATATCCTAGGAATACTGAATTAATTCAATCAAAATAAACTAATAGCTGACCAACAACCTCCATGTACATGATGTCAAGGGGCTGGCTGAGCATCATGGGGAGGATGGTCCAAAGCCGATGCGTTGTAAATGTGTGGAGGAACATAGTAATCATAAACATTACAGTCATAAATGCCGGTTATGACAGGGCCTGACAAACTTAATTGAATTTTAGGAGCCAACAAAAAAATCTAGGAGCCAGACAACGGCACACACACACAGTCAGTCACATACACACAGACATCCAGACACATACACTCACACAGTGACATCCAGACACACAGACATACAGTCAGACACATACAAACATACAGTCAGAAACATACACACACACACAAATACATACAGTTAGTCACACACAAGGGAGCAGTTTGTTTGTTTTTTAAAGCTAAAAAAAAGTTCACTTATTAATATGTCCCCCCTCCTTGCTGCTTTACCTCTTTGCAGGGAAGGGGGGATTTTTGTTTGCTTTCCGTGCTCGGCCCTAGAGCGTGGTGTGCGAGTGGGCGGAGCAGGAAGTCTGCAGCCGGCGCACACACTCTGTTCCTTCGCGCACCGCTGGATTAAAGAAGAAAAAAAAAAAGATTGCAAAGACACCATGCGGGGTTAACAATACCGCCAGATCTGATTTCCAAGTCGCCAAGTTGACCTGGCGCCCGTGATTTGACTAGCCCTGGGTTATGACATCACCTTGTAGTATAATATGCAAGGGACAGGTTCTCCATTATTACTGGTGACAGTGTCCTTTAGAAGGATGTGTATAATCTATATGATATCTGTAAATAGTTTGCATACCATTACAAGGTGAGGTTTAGGTCATATGGTAGTGAAAACTGTTGGCAAGTGGAAAAAAAGGCACAAGCGTTAGTCACGATGTATAACAGCGTTTGCACCTTTTCACAAATCCCAACCTCCACCAAACACTGCCATAATATTGACACGTGGGCTGTACCACGTGTCTGTGTACCACGACTGCCGCCGCAACCCGGAAACTGTGAAACTGGCGGAGGTGGCACAGACTCAGGCGTTGTATTTATACATAGGCTGGAAAAATGGCTTCTACTCTAAAACAGTTAATGCTTTCCGCCGCTCTGAAGTCACATGATTTATCAGGCTTGACCATCATCCATTTGGGTGAAAATGCTGTTGTAGGGGAAATAAATTGGGCCATACGAGGTGTTGCAGAGTACTTTTGTTTGTTTATTTTTCTTAGGATAATAATAACAGTGTTTACCCAGTTCAGATATCCTCTCTCGGCTCAGGGATGTTAATGGAATGAATACACAGGCTCTTCTTCCGTTAACAATCCAAGTAGGCGAGAGGAAGATGGATCTCTACAAAATAGTACGGCTAATTAACTCTCTCAATATAGTGTCGGTTCCAACCCTTAATCCATATGGTTTACAGCTTGCGGCCCAGCTAATGACACTTTACTGCACGATGAGGCTTTGAAACAGAAAATAAAAAATAATCTTAAAAAAATTAAAAAGTAAATCCAGAGGACGAAGCATGGGAAACGAGTTATAATTAAGGCTGGCCTAACTGAATGGGCACACGTTACATTAATTACATCGCAAACAAATCCATTGTGTTTCTGACATACGAGGAAGATCTAGGAATAATAAGAAAAGTGATTCACTTGCTCAGCCCACCTCCTCGGTGAATATGTCATTGTTTCAGCCGATTATGTTAAATCACTTGAACTGCAAGAGGGTGGCCGCCTGTGTGATGTCAGCCGTGATGACTGTGACAAGGAGAACTGTAGTCCACAGCAGCTGGAGGGTTAGTGTCTGTAATAATAATAATGGGTATTGTAGTCCACAGCAGCTGGAGGGTTAGTATTTGTAATAATAATAATAATGGGTATTGTAGTCCACAGCAGCTGGAGGGTTAGTGTCTGTAATAATAATAATAATAATAATGGGTATTGTAGTCCACAGCAGCTGGAGGGTTAGTGTCTGTAATAATAATAATGGGTATTGTAGTCCACAGCAGCTGGAGGGTTAGTGTCTGTAATAATAATAATGGGGATTGTAGTCCACAGCAGCTGGAGGGTTAGTGTCTGTAATAATAATAATGGGGATTGTAGTCCACAGCAGCTGGAGGGTTAGTGTCTGTAATAATAATAATGGGGATTGTAGTCCACAGCAGCTGGAGGGTTAGTGTCTGTAATAATAATAATGGGGATTGTAGTCCACAGCAGCTGGAGGGTTAGTGTCTGTAATAATAATAATGGGGATTGTAGTCCACAGCAGCTGGAGGGTTAGTGTCTGTAATAATAATAATGGGGATTGTAGTCCACAGCAGCTGGAGGGTTAGTGTCTGTAATAATAATAATGGGGATTGTAGTCCACAGCAGCTGGAGGGTTAGTGTCTGTAATAATAATAATGGGGATTGTAGTCCACAGCATCTGGAGGGTTAGTGTCTGTAATAATAATAATGGGGATTGTAGTCCACAGCAGCTGGAGGGTTAGTGTCTGTAATAATAATAATGGGGATTGTAGTCCACAGCAGCTGGAGGGTTAGTGTCTGTAATAATAATAATGGGGATTGTAGTCCACAGCAGCTGGAGGGTTAGTATTTGTAATAATAAAAATGGGGATTGTAGTCCACGGCAGCTGGAGGGTTAGTGATTGCCTATAGTTTGAGGGGTGGGCAGAATCCCAAGATTAACCCTTTAACTGCTCTGACCAGAAATATAAACACAGGGGGTTTGTAAATAACAAAGCACAGGCTAAGATTCATTATTTAACACACAAGCTTCTGTCATTTACCTCCTTCCTAATGCTGTGCAAGGCTTGGCATCAGAGAGTTATTACCAAAATATCAAAAGCGAAAACACGGTACCAGGCAGCTGTCTGAGCTTCATAGGAGTTATAGTGCACTCAAGCGCTTTTATTTGTATTTCCTTGATTTAAAGGTAATAAAATGACTGGTTTTGTTCATTCTCCTTCAGCTGGAAGGGGTTCAAAACCTTTCCACGCGAAGGTAGAATCGACACAACACCCACTATACGCAGGCGGTGTCGAGGAGCCCGCATGAGTCACCGGTGAAAGGACGTCGCTGTTCAATCAGCTCGCTCTGTTTGAAGAGCCCATAGCGGAAAGTAAATGGGGGGTGGGCAGAGTTTACACTTGATCTGTCCAGGAGATGACATCTCCATCGACCACTGTGGCAGTAATCTGTTAACCTCCTCTCAGCTTGAGGAGCCAACAAATTAACAGAGAGACGGGATATTTAATTACAAGAATAACCCGCATTAATTAATGTATTCCAAAGATTGGAAGGAGACGCTGCGGCAGGGGTAACTGTGCGCAGGTTCCCAATTGAATGGCGTTTAAAGGTAGCTTAGTGCAGATAGCTAAACCTTCTAAATGAAAACAAATACTGATGTCAGTATTAACCATAGGAGTACGAGGGCGAGAGCAGTGATGCATAGTAATCTGGAGCTTTCACCAGAGGATAAATAAAACACTGAGCATCCCTAGGCAATCCAGAGAGTTTATGTGCCGTGGCTTGTCATCAATGCATAACTCATGTCAGTCTTGAATAGGTTTGGGCTTCAGTATGTGACAAGTTTAGAGTGCGCTCGGCAAGGGGTCTCTTTAAAGATAATAACAATGTATGTGCGGTCAGGGCTTACAGTGTAAAAGCAGTGGTGGGTAACATAAGTAGAATAGACCACTGGGAAAGAAAGTATTAATGGCATGGGGTGATTGTGGAAGGGGGTCAACAAGTAAAGTGATTTGAATGAAGCAGGTTTGCACCACAGCACATGCCCAATCACCCACATTGCACACCCAGGACTTATCCCAGCACCATAGCACATGCCCCATCACCCACAATGCACACACAGGACTTATCCCAGCACCACAACACATGCCCCATCACCTATATTGCACACCAAGGACTTACCCGGCAGCCAAGTATATGCCCCATCACCCACATTGCACACACAGGACATGCCTCATCGCCCACCCAGGATTTACCCTATCACCCACATTGTACACCAAAACTTTCCTCTAACACTTACCCCATCACCCACATTGCACACTTACGACTTACCCCATCACCCACATTGCACACTTAGGACATAACCCATCACCCACATTGCACACCCAGGACTTACCCCAGCACCCAGGGGCATGCCCCATCACCCACATTGCACACCCAGGACTTACCCATGCACTCCAGGGCTGCTGAGCCCGTGACAGGTGAATCACCAGTCACCCCTGACATAGTTACAGTTAGTTACATGGAAGCTGCCTTTGATGTTTACAAGCGTGATTTCACGTATGACCAATGCGTACCGCTTCCCGTCTAATAACACGCAAACCCTATAACATGCACAAAAGTGTCTTCATCACTGCCATGGAGATGCAGATAGCGAGGGAAAAAAGCCTTTCCAGATAATGGATAGGAATCACCTTAGGTTCTGTAGTGGAAATAGACCAGTATAAGAAACCTGTTTCTAGGCAGGATATAGATAAGAGAGCAGGGGCTGTGCAGAGGACAGATAAGCTATATCACACTCACAAGGCACGGCCCATATCCCCTGTACGAGAGTATCAGTGAACCAGTCTTTATTATGGATCAGCTACTGCTGGGATCACCCAGTTGAATTAGGTAAACTGAATGTTCAAGCATCTTTCAGCTCTGCCCAGTTAAATGGACATCGGCACCCAAAAAAAAGATACAAATCCACGTCCTCCTTTACGAGATGCAAAATAGAATAGAGACAGCACAGCCTTGTATAGGATGCAAAGAGTACGCAGAAATCACTATCCTGGCAGTGCAATGTAAGGATAGCCGAGGTACTGAGCACTCGTTTGGGTACTCGAATAAAATGGGTCACGGAGGGTGGGGTATAGTCATCTTTCGTTATGCTAATAGAAGGGCTTATTTTCTTTAGAAATACAGATTATCTAATAAATACTGCAAGACAACCAAACGCAAACCCCAAATAAATGTGTATACCATCAAAGAATCTACTAAAGAGAACTGCAGGGAATCGAGATGGAAATTTCAGTCTTAAGGCCAAAGTAGCCGAGTTGGAAACATTCTACCATTTGGCCGCATTGGAGAATTTACCAACTCATTGGCCTCAAGCTTGAAATTCCTGTCTCAATTCCCTGCAGTTCTCTCTTCATTGAGTAGACCCTCAAATTATTTTCTATTCCCCCCCCCCCCCCCCCCCCCTCCTCGATGTCCTAGTCTTCTCCTCTCTGCACTCATTAAAATTAATTAAAGAATGGTTGATTTGGAGTGGATACAAGCCGTTCTACCTAGGAGAGAGACAGATATTTGTAGACTCTATTAGACAAGCATCCCAAATCAGGAGCCGGGGTAATGGAAATTCCACCGTGATTGATGTAAAACCAATCAGAAATATCCCCAGCCTAATATCACCAACACTGTGTTGGTTTCACTCAATTGTTCAGGCACCTAGAGTAATATATCTATATATATATATATATATATATATCTATATCTATATCTATATATATATATATTTATGGGTTTTTTTATCCCACTGCTGCTCACGGTAGAAAGGAGGTTATGGACCTTACATTATCAAACCCTGAAGGACAGAGGAAAAAAAAAATTAGAGAATGGCTAAAATTAAAGAGGGAAGAAAAAGTGCCTTCGACACGACTTTTACGCAATATCGGGAAAGATAAAAAAAATGTTTGTTTGTCTTTTTAGTGATGTTATTGTATACTGTTTGCACCCCCTGTCTTAATCAGATAGATGTGACAAGAGTAAGGTGATGTGCAACAGAGCAATGATATGTTTTTTATATGTGAATTATTTCTAAATGTTATTAAAAAAAAAAAAGAAAGGAGGTTATGGATACAGACTGTTGACCCTGGGATTAAACAGGCGGACACGGCTATGGTTGCCTTGGATATCAGAAATGCTTAGAGAAAACCACATCTCGGAGCAGCCGAGCATGGATTGTGAGGATAATGACAATACTGGAATGAAACACTTGGAGATGTGCAGCTCCTGCGGCCCACAGAATGTTATCCTCTATTCTCAGATTCCTGGCTCAATATTAGCTCGTAGCTTACAACAGCCTAAGAGAAGTAACTGTATTAGCTGGTTTTTACTCTACAGACCTGCACCATTTGGATTCGACCAACCTTACATGTCTGTCTAATTAATCATCCTTGTGCTCGAGGAATACAAAAGGTGCCTTCCTCAGAGGAAGCTTGCTACGAGACTCTGACATGGTCATGGCTGAGTAAGAGCATGAAGAGATTGGGGGTAACAGCAACACAAGGAAGTTAGCTAACAAAGAGAAAGCACTCTGTAAATATTACAGGCGATGCACAAAAAGTGTTGTACAATACATCAAATCTAGTGGCAGAACTGGCTGCAGACCAACACGAAAGGCCTGGAGGCCAACGACAGCAGCGAATTCGGCATCACTCTGTAGCCAATTCGATTAGTACGAAAGGTATACGAAAATAACTGTTTACTTTTCGTTCTGGTCGAATTAGCAACTGAGTGAGTGACTGATGCCGAATTAGCTGCTGCCGCCAGCCTCCCAGCTGTAGTTATTTTCGGGGTTTGTGTGCTGTCTGTTCGAAGCACACAAACCCCGGAAGTACAGCGCGGGATCATGCTACGTGTGTGATGCACACCTTACACACATGGACGATACTCGCTTGGTCAAATCCCTTATTATTGCTCAGAATCTTAGGTCAAATCTTGTGACCCAAGATAAAAGGACGATCCGCACATCTCTATCCCCTGATACAGCTGCAGGGAGCAAGGAGGCCCAATGAGATTTTGTAATCTTACATTAAAACATTTCTATTTCATTGAAATATTGCATCATGTGTAGCTGTTTCAAAAGAGAAGTTACATTTTTAAACCCAGTCAATTCCAGTTCATGGGAATTGGCAAATAATGGTTAAATACAAATACAAGCTGTAAACAGGTGACCCTACGAAAACAGATTTCCCACTTCCAGGCAAGGGTATTATCCCCTCCTATCTAGGAATTGGATATTAAGCAGAAGGTTGGAAGGGGATGGAGAAAGTAAACATTTATTAATAGTCATGAAAAAGATAACCGGAATAAAAGTCCAAATTGTAATAATAACTCAATTAAAAGGCTACTTTAATTATACATATAAAGACATGGACTTTTAACCCCAGTTTTTTTTATGATTATTACTAAAATCTACTTAAATACAAAATGTACCCTCAGCAAACCACTGTCCCTTAATTGTTATGTTCAATGCTAAAAACCAGATATAATATCAAATATAGAATTGATGACCCTTTTATTACTTGCTTACTTGGTTGTTGGTAATCTAGACCCCTCACCCCTTTTAGAAAAGTCTTTGCAGAACATTGTTCTATTAGGGCCTGAAACCTGCAGATTATCACTCACCCTCTCCTAATTAGATTGTATTTCAAACCTGCAGAGTATCACTGTCTAATTAAACCTCCAATATAAACACATGGCACTCTACCTTTCAAATGGTGGGTTTAGCTAGCAAACAAAAAACAACTGACTTCACGAAAAGATCAGTGGATGCGGATATCCCCACATTCCTCTTTAACCCCTTCATGACGTTAGGACGTACTATGCCGTCCTAATTTTAAGTGCCTAAAAGTCGTTAGGACGGCATAGTACGTTCTGTATTAAACAGCTCATCGCGGCTCCCCGCGTTCTCGGATCCCGCAGCAGGCACTTGCAGCGGGATCCCACCTGTCAGATGAGGCCACTTTGAGTGGCCTCAGTCTGACAGGGGAAATGTAGCCGGTGCATTCTGTTCGGGCACGCCTCCGTGACGTCACATGTGACATCTGGAGGTATCACGATATTTTGGTAGGGACCCACAGGATCTATCAAGACCCTGATCGGGTCTCTGCCATACTGTTCCATGCTACCAATCACCTTGTGATCGGTGGCCAGGAACAATTTGTGACGTTTTGGTTCTTGCGTCGTTTGGGACGCAAACAATTTGCGTCATGAAGGGGTTAATCAAAGGGACTCCAAAAAAAAAAAACCTAATAGTAATCCTCCCATGCCGTATTCGTTCTCCAAGAGTTATGGCCTAAAGGTTAAATTTGGTTTATTCCCGAATCAGACATGTTTAGCTTATGTTTGATTGAAAACTTGCATCAATTTTAAACGCTTCAGATAGAAAAGCTTTCATGAAAAAATACAATTAAGCATCCTTATTGAGCCCTCTGTGCTCCAATAACTCTGTATTATATGTGGTTTAGAATCTTGGGTCAGAGAAGGCAGATATTCCTGAACATTCTAAACAATATGTCTGCCCCCTGATAGAGCAATAGGTAGTAAGTAGGGCTCCATAATGTGGTCTATTTGCCTTCTCTCATTAAAGAATTTCTATTTAAAATGCATACTCTTGATGCCACCTTTCAATTAAATAAATTCATTCTCTGCAGCAGTTGTCCTTTAAAGTAAAAATTCCTGATTGCAAGTACTCATAGAAATCATAGCCGCGTTACCCACATGGCAGGTTTTATTTTCTGTTTGTTGTGTTTAGGTTCTGTGGGATCTGGTGTTAGTCAGTTGTCCTCGTGCACCAGCACAGGGAACGTGCCTCCCCCCTCGCAGAGCAGTGTATAAATGGCTCTGTAAAGCAGCCAGGATTCTGGGGCATTGTGACACTGTGATTTCATCTCTAAAAGCAGCTCTTTATTCAGTACCTGGGGAAGGAAAGAACAGAGCCTTACACTAATTATTTAAAGAGCCAAGGGAGAGCTAAAGCAATTAAATGTTATTAAAAGGTGATCTGAGTGAACACATCTGTACGAGGAGGCTTATAAGTGCAATCATTAAAGAAAAGACACAAAATGGTTATTGTATGTAAGAGGCAGGAAGAGGGGGGGGGGGGGGGGGGCAATACAGAAAAAAAAGAAATGTTTAGGGATGTAGAAAGACAAGAAAATGATTTGAGAATAGTAGCCATTGTCTTCAAGGCATAAGAGGATAATGGATTTTGATTGACACTTCTTTTGTAAGTACCAAGCTACAGCCCTCCAGCTGTTAACGTAGAAACATAGAATGTGTCAGCAGATAAGAACCATTAGGTCCATCTAGTCTGCTCAATTTAAATAGCTGGACTGCATCTCCCATTATAGGATGTGCAGTCAATGTCTGGAGGGCTGTTGCACTGCACATCAACAAGGCAGTAGCTAAGTTAATTCAAAGACGTCATGGTGATTCATCCACCCTTTCCTTTCGAAGCATCATGTTAACCTTAATGCCCTCAACATTACAGATGTAAGGAGATCCAGAAAAAAAAGGGACATTTGGATTAATCAGGATTTTCAGCAGCTCATGCGAGACGACTTCTCAAGTTACCTTTTGTAAATGGATTTTCTGCTTTAATTCCAATACCCTGAGCTGGCGGTGCATAAGTTGCGATAGCTCCTTAGGATTTTGGTATACGAGTATGGGAGGAGCTGTTCGGGTCAGGATTGGGCATCCCCTTGGCTCTGCACAGCTTGTGGCAGTGGGTTCTCCTCCGTTCCACGTGCAGTGTTGCTCGGCAGCTGTGGATCACAGAGGTGGTATTTGTTTTATATAAATAAAAGCCGACCTATCCGAATAGCTGTGTGGATCTTTAGAATTTGCACATAGCATTTACCTAGCTTGATGGGTTCCAATGCCGAAATGTGTTTGGATACTTCTTTCTGAAGAGCCTCATAGACCAACATCAAACGATAGCTGTGCCACTGTTTGGGACCTTTAGAAAGAGAGTTACTGATAAATACATCATAGTGCATGTGTGAAATGTGTTGGTCCATTTTAATTTCTAGATCTGACTTCTTCAAAATCTACAATAAAAAAAAAAAACTTAAAAAAAAAAAAAAAAAAATAGGACCTTCAAGACTGAATGTAAAGTGTATCCTCCGTGGCTAATATTAGGGTGCTTCAATTATTAAGGAATACTTTATTTAAAATGAATAGCATTTCAAAAATGCCTATAAAAATGGATGTAGTTCAGCATCAAAATGAAGACCACATAATCCATGCAAATGTTACCCAACGCATTCAGCTTTTGGATGAATCAATTTCTAAGTTGAAGAGTGTATTAATAAAAGATTCAGCTGCATTGGATAACTTTTCCAATTCGGCTACCAAAGCACTAAAAATGTCTAAAATGTAGCTGCAAAAGAACAAAAACCCACCTGATTACATCCCTACATATATACGGTAATTATTATTATCATTATACTTCCCCTTTAAAAATATCTCACTTGGACAAAAATCTGGATCTCAATAACGGAGACAATACGAAAGCATATGTTACAATGAGTGAGTCAAAATGAGTGTGCCGAGGCCTTGGCAGGCTGGAGGGGAGGTGGGATAGACAGGATGAGTCACAGTGCTTCTGTCTTTGTAAAAACTGCAGTAGTTCAGCCACAATTCTAATCGGATCTAAAACTACAGAATAAAGAGCAGCTAACTGGAGAGAGAGTCAAGGTGACACAATGGAGAATGGAAAATAGATCAGAAATGATGTCAGTAAAAGTAAAAGTCAGTGTAACCCAACAGGTGATCTGAAAGATCCATCCGGCTTGGTCACAAAAAAAGCATTTGGAAAGTCAAACCTCCAAAGAAAAAACAAGTTAGTTAGAGATTTCCCCATTTGTGAAAGGCTTGCACATCTTACAGCTCATTCTAGTAATATTAAAAAGCCTACTCGCATCTCTCGGAAGGTCTCTAGGTACCACATTACTCTTACCTGTCCCTTGCCATTTCTCGACACTCTCTATGCTTTGTCTCATCCTGGTGACTGCAGTCTCCAAGCGAGAGGTCTCTTCTTCCAACTCGGAGAGGCTCATGGTTGGGCAACCTGGGCTAAACTAACAGCTTGTTAAGGAAAAATGTAAAGTCCCATTAACCTGCACCGGCAACCCTCACACACCACACAGCTAAGATCATATAGATGTGAAACACTTTGAAGATATTTGGGTTGATTTAAAAGTTGCCCATTTCCAAACCTTAGCTGTTCCTATACTGACACGAATGGTCTACCTTTAACAAATACCGTCAGTAAATTGAGATGAGATGTTGATCCGTATGGGTCACAATTTAATACAACATTTTTTTTATTTTTGCAACTTCTTGCATACAGCGATAGCTTAATCAAAACTCCTGCATCTTTGGTCAGGTCATTGGATTTTATGGAAGGATGTCCTTATTACCCCAAAATGGAAAATTCCTTGAATTCTAGATTTGAAAAAACGATAATGACTTGATCCTGTACAGAAAACCTTACTGGAATCTGAACACACACAATTATATACAGATCATAACATATTTCTAACACGTCAAGCCTCGGCTGCTCGGGGAATAACAATATTATCCACAATGAATATTTATGTGAATATTAATAGCCATGAGAGACGAAAATAGGGATGGTAAATGTAAAGGCCATTTACATAGAGGAAATCAGACAATAATGTATGCATCCGGTGGATATAACAAGCTCTGGATCTACATCACTAACAGTAGAACTTGGGGGTCAATCAACTAAACCCAGTCTATTAATGAAAACGGACTGATTAAAATCAGCTAACCCTATGTGGTTGTGTGTGACCAGCAAGTAAAACAATACTCCACACAGGGCTGATTTTAATGCCTGTATATATATATATATATATATATTTTTTTTTTATATAAACTTTCCCCACTTAATGGGGGACATCTAGTTACCCAAGTTTAGACCACATCATTATAAAATGTGTAGTTTAAACTTGCTGTGTCTTGATACCTGGTGTCTCTTTCCATCTAATTTATTTGCAGACTGTTATTGTCTATATAACACGGATTTGGATTGTGTGTGTGATAGAGCCAGTACATTACAAAATAGACTAAGAATAAATCATTTTAATAATCCACGGTCAAGATTATCTTAAAAAAAAAAAAAAAGAAGTTTAAATGTGAAAAAAAAAAAATCTTTGGTGTTTTGGCACCAGAAATCCTATGTGTTCCTTTGACACTCCAAATTTAGACAAAGGCTTGATTGGCCATTTCAGTGTACTCAGAGCCCGGGGCAAGCCCCCCTATGGTATTTGTACTTGGGCACCCATACCAAATAGATTTCTGCCAAACAAGATGTAAATCCAAAACATTAATACCATATATGTGGGCAATCTACGACAGCCTCTTAATAGCTCAGAATAGAATATGTTTGATAAGTGCTAGCCTGTGTCGTCTCTCTGGTTCACCGATCAGGGATATGGTAACTGGTTACATTGTAGGCACAGGATACAGTCATTTGGAGATTCTGTATAAATGAGGACTCAGGAGACGGATGATTCTGAATCTCATAAAACCTCTCCCACAACCTACAAGAAAAATCAGAATATGGTTATCACAACCTAGCATTACACTTCCTCAAAAGCCCAATGTTGGCTGTATTACAGTATCTAGTCTTCCACCAGGAAGAACTTCCTGGTCCTAGAAGACCCATCTACAGACCTTGAACCATTATTTTACTTCTAATAGCAGCATGTCCATGGCATTAGAGATTTCAAAAGTAAATTCACTATTTTATGTCAATCTGGTGAGTAAAACTAACAAGAACATATCTTCCTGCACTGCAGTAAACATTATAATTCCTGGATAGGACATTATGTGAATCCATATGGCCAAAGATGATCTATGGGTAGCCTTCTGCTGGTAATCAGTATAAAACTAGAAATGCAGGAGAGGAAACCTGAGACACCACAATGGGTCTAACATGAACCCCCCCCCCCCCCCCGCCACTTATTTTAAAGTAGAGTTTTCAGTTTATTATGTCTAACACTGTATAGAGACACAGCACACTGCTTGTTTGCACCTGTACACTTACCAAGATCTTGGTAATCCACTATCTAACAGAGATTTTCTATACATATACATTTGAACCCAAAGACGGTACTCACTTGCTATTCTGACTGTACAATCGCCGATACTCTGCTGGAAGCCTCAGTGTGCATCTATTGAGAAAACAAAAAGGACCAGTTTATCTGCAGGACAACTTTTGTCTATGTCAGTCTGTTAAAATGGGCTCACTCCTCTGACATAAAAAGGATTCTGTAGTTTAAAATATTTTTAAATGCATAGATACATCTAACATACTGCTCAACTAAAATAAATAAATAAAAAGAATTAAAAAGAGTTCTAAAAAAAAAAACTAAACAATAAAAAAAATAAACACACACCTTAATGAGTCATATGTACTTAAATTACACAAACTGTCATGCAGGATTCAGGAGCCCTATAGAAACGTTATTCTTCTTGGAAGGAAAGCAGGCCCCCTACTGCCTGTGTATTGTATTGACGCACAAGAGATTTTAGACTAAAAGGACAATGAAACTTTATTTTTCACTTGTGCTTCTATACTACAATATGTATTTGTTCTTAGTCTGGGGGATAAACTGGCATGTACTATTAATAGTGCATGCCAGTGTATCCTCTGACCAGCAGCTACCATGCCTCCATGGGAATCAGGCAGCCCACTCTGGTAGGGGACTGGCTTGCTTTGCTAGAGCAGTGAGAGACCCTGTGTCCTTTAACCTGTTTACCTTATTTCTTACCCTTTATTCTTCAATGTAAAAGGCTGTGGGTCTTGCACTTCTTGATGGGTAAGAGAGTTACTGGCAGATTTTCCCAGCATTCCCTCAGTACTGCTACCTTCTCCTGGCTCTGACTGTCTGACAGTGCCACAAACGTCCCTCTCTGTAGGGCAGCTGGAAATTGCGGTAGTTAAGTGTGCAGTCTTATCGTTTGAAGCCCCTCTGGAAGACCCCTCTCGAGCCCTCCTATTCTCCGGATACGTTTTATAAGGAGGATTTAACTGGTATGTCACTGGCTTTGTTCCACAACATGAACTTTTGCTTGATGATTTCTGTGATTTTGCTTTGGTGGGTGGACACGTTGGTTTAACTTGAGTGTGCAGTGCACATCCAGTACTTTCTGGTCTACTTCTTGCACGGACCTTCAGGGCTTTCTCCAAAGCCTTGTTAAGCATTTCCACGTCCTGCATCTCCTCTTGTGATGGATCAGTCTGAAAAGCTTGAAGGCACAAAACTCAAGGATCAGAGAAGCACTGTGTAGACTCCTCACTTTACATTGCCCTACTCGGAAACTAACCAAAAAACATACCATTTACAATACAGACTGTAATCCAGGGCTTTTCTAAAGTGGGCCACATGTTCCAGCACGCTAATGGGTATTGGCTAGCATAATTATTATTTCTTATTTACAGTAAATGTGAAGAAAAGCTTGTTAGCCTTAGAAAACTATTTGCTTATTAAGCACTTATACCAAATAAAAAAAACCCAGTCCAAAACAATTTAAAGCAACTTTAATCAAACAAAACATATATAGTGCAAATGAGAATATGTAGTTATATCAATTTGTCTGCATGTTGTATGCCTATGCTAAAAGCCATGCACATTTGTATAAAAAAATAAAATGTAGATTTAAAAAAAAAAAAAAATACACAGAGTTTATTGGTAATCCACCACCAATATAGAAACAAAAACACATACCGGATGGTTGGGAGAGAAAGAGAAAAAAAAAAAAGAGCGAGAGAGACACAGACCAAGTAGACTCCACAAGTATCAAGATTTCAAATGGGTTTCCAAAATAAGGTTATAGAGAAGCTAATCTTTACATAGACTAAGTAAAGTCATGGAAGAACAAAAATGTAAACAAAAAAAAAAAAAGAGAGAAAATAAACAGACATTGCTAATAATAACCTGAAGCCACACAGATTAAATATAAAAATTATATTTCTCTAATAAAAACTTCATAATACAAAACATAATAATAAAAAGGTTTTTCTTATAATTTAGGAAAACCTTTATATTTTGTATGATGTCGTTTTTATGTTTTAAAGAAATATTATTTTATATTTAATCTGTATGGCTTTGAGTTATTATTAGGAGCACATTCTGGTTCCATTTCTTTATTATATGTTTTGGTTTATGTCATTTTTATTTGCTAAAGAAATATTATTTTTATATTTAATCGGTGTGGCTTTGAGTTATTCTTGAGAGCACCATCTTGTTCGGTTTCATTATTATATATATTATTTTTAGATTTAAACTGTGTGGCTTTGGGTGATTATTGAGAAAGCAGGTTTTTTTTTTTCTTCAAAAAATATAAAATGTACATTCTGAAAGTAAAGCATTCCATAAACTTTAGAAAGCTAAAACAGTGAAGAAACATTAGGCCTTTACTATGCCCTTAAGACAATAAAAAGGTTTTATGTTTTAATATATGAATACAGAAACACTGAGGATTGGTAGGGATGAGATTTGCAGCTTTAAGACAATATAATGAACACATTACAGATAATAGTTTGAGGTCGACAAGGGTGATATTCATTTAGATTGAAGCCTCTACCACTCAAGAAAGAAATTATATAGTAAGGGGGGGAAAAAAAGCCAGTCGTGGCACAGAGAGAATAGAAGAAGACATACCAGCAAGGGAGAATTAGCATACATTAACTTGCATTATTGTACTTGTCTGCTAGACTGCCTGGAAGTAAAGGCTCCCTCCTAGTGTTCAGAGTTTAATATTATGAAATCCTGTTGAAATGAAACTAGCTTCAATTGTTTCTACTAAACAGGAATGATTTCATGCTGATGTGTTTAAGAACACTAAAGATTTCTGTATAGTGTAAAAAAAAAAAAAAAAAAAAAGGGGATTTGCAATAATGTACAAACCATTATCCAGCCTGAGGATATTTCAAGGTTGGTCTATCAGCAGGACCTTCTGGCTCTGGCAGTGTAAGAGGGTGGTATTGTTCATTATGAAATAGTAAACTATGTTGAGAGCCATCAGATTAGCAAAAGGAATTGAGGGGTTTAGGAAATAGTCAGTCGCTCACTCCCCCCCCCCCCCCCAAAAGGTTCAGAGTGGAACCGCTCGCAAGGCAAAATGTCTAACATGCATCTGATTAAGTGAAACTGTTTACATACAGTTCTGAACAGAGGGTGGGACTTTCTCCAGCATCTTTGGATTATGAATGAGCTAAGAGAGGGACAGCTTGAAAAACAAAAATATATAAATTCAAACTAGGATCTGGCTGCTTGAGTAGCCGATTATAAGTGAGTGGAGTTTGTGGCTAGTTGCCAAACCGCTAGTCAATGAGAGTTTGGCCAATCATTCGATTATAAAAAGGTTAAACGGTATGAGTGCGTGTTATCGTCATGGGATGAATTGTGACGTTACCTACGGGACTAAGGCTAAAACAGGGTGATAGAACACCTGACTGCATTAAAGTGGAATTACATTGCTACCCAGATAGTAGGATCACTTACCCAGAGATCCGCTCGGCTCCTCATCCTGCTCCTTGTCCTCATTTTTATCCGTTTTCCTACAGAAACAGTAGAGATGAGACACTTATCTCAGTTGAGCCAGATTACTATAGGACTGTGTTGTTATCTATATGGTGGGAGTTCCTCTTTGGAGAGCCTTCAATATAGAATGTGCATTACCATCCCAGGTGTGACCCACACAGCATCTACTACATCACTACACAAAGCATTACAAGTGGGCTTGTCATTAACATCCCATGCACACATGATGCAATTCTCTTTCAATACACAGGTGTTAGAACAACGCATTTCACTTAAAACGTTGATACACTTTGGGAGGTATTCACAAAAACAGGAATATGATATTCTGCAAGTTTGCTAGATTGGTCTACATTTACATGCCCAATTCATGGTTCAGAAAGTAAACATTTGCAATGCATACAAGACACAATGAAGGAATAATATCTGTAGTTTATAAAGAAATGCCTCATTCTAAAAAAAAAAAAAAAAAGGGAGACACTCTGGAACATATATTCAGATGCATTTGGATTTATAGCATTCATTCAGCTAAACACAAACACTTTCATGCATTAATTCTTAAACCTTTCACACTTCCATGACTGAGAATCATGGGAAACTTTTTTCAAAATCATTGGATTATCAATAGATAGCCACCATTGCTCTAGTCTAGCAGACGGCATCAGGCCGTCTGTGGAGAACAATGATATTCTTTATGTCGAGATGCTGTGAATGCTTCAGGTTAATAACTTACCAGGGTCGAAGGAGAACGTGGTACTTCCTGAGTTGGTCTTCTAAGATCTTTTCTTCTTCCTTACAGTTGTGAATCACTTGGTTTAGCAGTGTCATAAGCCTGTGTGAAGGGGGAACATTAATGCAATGTGTCACATCAACTCACTAAAACAAATAATCCACGGCCAGTGGTTTTTAGGGCAGTAATATCAGTCTGGCACTTCCAATACCCAGACTCTGGCACTTCCAATACCCAGACTCTGGCACTTCCAATACCCAGACTCTGGCACTTCCAATACCCAGACTCTGGCACTTCCAATACCCAGACTCTGGCACTTCCAATACCCAGACTCTGGCACTTCCAATACCCAGACTCTGGCACTTCCAATACCCAGACTCTGGCACTTCCAATACCCAGACTCTGGCATGTGGTTTCTAGAGACTGTGCAATAAACTTTCTTTTGTTTGTTTGTACATGTTTTGAACAGTGCATATGTACACTGTGGAAAACTGTACAAATTGATTTGTGGAATAAATTATAATGTTTCAGAAATTAAAAAAAATTTGGGGTCTTGATTTACTGATGTGGAAAAATGAGGGTCCTGAGGTTGAGAACCACTGGGCTAAACCACATGTAGTGGGTCACAGTACCTGTGAGAGCAGTCTGCAGACAGCATGGTGCAGGGAGATTCCAATCAGGCCATCAAAATCTGACCAAAGTGATCTAACAAAAACAATCAAACATACTGTGAGATAATACACGAACAATCAACATTTTACTAGAACGAAATTAGCAAACAAGAAGGAATGAATTTACATTTTTTAAATTTTTATCTCGTATTGTTTATAATGTTCTTTTTCCCCCCTTCCATTTATGAGGTTTTTTTTACCTTTTAAATTCGGGTAATGCATAAATCCAAACTTATTGGGTTTATTTTTATTTTTTTTACGATGATTTATATTACATTGTTGTACCTACCCTTAGTTCCCCTTCTGTACCCCTTGTTTGTTTGTTTATAATTCTGAAAATATTTCAATATAAAACGTATATTAAACACACACCAAACATGATTGGTGAATGATGGTTGTGATGCTGATTGGGATCTAATCATTAGAGAGTTGCATAATGTTATTATATCCATAATACCTTCCAAGGATCACTAAGAAGGTCCGGAGACACAGCTCCAGGACTACCGGGCTCCAAGGAATGTCAACCCGCGAAGCACGAGTCGCATAGGAAACAGGAAGCTCCGCTTCGAACTGGTGCTTAACAACGGTTGCCATGCGGAAGACGCTATGTAGACTGGCCAATCACAAAGGCCCGCACATATTAATGTCCGCTGATTAGCCAATCAACACCCAGCTCTGACTGAAAGAGCAGGGACGTAAAAACCAAACGTGAGACACAGTGTAAAGAAAGTTATCAAACCATCATGCATCTTGTGAACTACAACATCTCAGCATAGTAGGCTGGGCATATTCGAAGCTGCAGTCCACAACAAGTGGCAAAAGTTGGTCATTCCTCTTATCGGTATACCAATGTGTGTTTTATGAATGTAAGAACAGGGATCAGCATGAATTTATTATATCTAAATGTAACATAGAAATAAACAGCACAAATAATCCCATAATAGGGTTAGACTTTACATTAAAGGGATACGGTCACTGATTTTAATTCAAATAAAATAAATCCAAATCATCCTATTTTTTTAAAGGATATATGATATTAAAATATAGATTTTACACACATATACTGCAGTTTGTTAAGATAAATATATTATGGACAGTCTCAGTCAATTTATTTTGAAAGCTGGCCACATCCAAGAATGGCATTCACTACCTTAGACTGGGGTTGACAGTATGCCACTTTAAGAGGGTCAGACCTGATTCAGGGCCACAATGCCACTGTCTTGATTTTAATTCTCCTGTGTTAGAACGCAGGAATACTGCGCATGCGGAGTAGCGCCATACCTACCAAGTGTCCCAGTTTAGGAGGGACAGTTCCTAATTTTCCAAATCCCCCAGTACCTCTTTTCCTCCTCTATTGTGCCTCTGTTCTGAAAGCTCAGAATTTTTAGCTTGTATGAGTGTATAACAAAGCTCCACAACGATACAACGAAACAGAGTGAGATTAAACTGCAATAAATGTGTTTTTATATTAATTTGTGCCAATAAAATACGTAATTCTTGTTCTAAATCACATATCAAATTACATAAATAATTACCAATTGGCCATAAAGTCACTGAAAAAATTCCTGTAAGGCCCCACCGCCATTCCCCCAAAAATAAAAGTGTCCCTCTTTGGACATTTCAATTGCTGGTATGTAGCGCTATTGGTTTGAGTGACAGTGCTACCACGGGTGGTAAGTTAGCCAAGTGAGCATGCACAGGGTTTTTACAACAATGATTTAAATCCTCTGCCCAGGCCCCACTAGTGTGTTACAGTGGCCCTGTAGCCCCTAGTGTAGCATTCTGCCAATGCACAAAACCTTGACATAATTTATACATTTCTTGATGTTGCAAGATGCTCATGAGAGAATCATACTGATAAGATTTCTGCAATGTTGTGTGCGATGCACTGGGTGAACACAAGTGGTACATTCCTATATCTTTTGATGTATATAATGAGTGTCAATATAGCTAGATCAAATACAGTGTTCTGCCTGGAGGAACCAGGTCATGCTTGGATGACTGATTTATTTCAGGATCTTGATGTATGCTACGGTAATATGGCTGAGGTCAGGTGCAGAGTTGAAATTGCCATGGTAACGATGTGTGTTGGACAAGGCACTTTGCATTCTGGGATGTCGGTGCTGACAAATGGGTTGTACTTAGAGCATCCGATTTACCATATAATCCGACCTGATTACAAATTAATATCAAGCAATTGTGACTTCCTTTAAAAATCAAGCTGCAATTTGCATAATTATTGGACCATTGAATTATTATTGAACGCATTTCTGTTCTTGATGAGATGAAGAATAGACTTTCCCTGCCGCTTATAAGCGCTTTTCAAAAACTCATTTTACATTGTATTATTTCTATGGCAATTCTTCCACACTATACAATTTTACTCCCCCCCATGCCCGGCAGCATTTTACCACTGAATCCATTTATTCTGAATAGTGCTGGGCATTCAACCACTCAGGAAGTCCTAATCAATAGTATAGAGTTGTTATGTATAGATTTAAATCTCCAGATTGATGACTGTGTATCGTAGAACTGACAGAAATCACAACATATATTCTCTGCCCGTCAGAATCGATAATAGTAAAGCTTGCATTTGATTCTGTTATACACCTGCTTATTAATCGAACTGGAGTAAAACATTTCATTGTAACACCCGTGCTCTGCTACAGATAATGCTGCAGCTACATTCCAGAATTTACATTTTAAGGTTGTACACATGATGCACCTATACAAAAATTCACAATCACCAACATTGAATGGAGGAGAAGGCAATTATTTTACAGTGTAATCCGGAGAGGAAGTATTATATTAAAAGTCACTGCGATCCATCCTATGCAGGGTGAATAGATTTTGAAAATAAAAAGCTGGGACACCCATTATTTTCTCTCCTCTCCCCCCGTAACCCCATGTCTGCTGTCTCTCTCGAAAGATTTCCCCCTCCATGTCTGTCATCTCTCACATGTTCACTGTTTCTCATCTCCCCTCATGTCTGCTGTCTCTTCCCCCCATGTCTGCTGTCTCTTCCCCCCATGTCTGCTGTCTCTTTCCTCTCCCCCCACGTCTCCTGCCTCTCTCCTCTCCCCCCAATGTCAGCTGTCACTCACCTCACCCCCCCCCCCCATATCTGCTGTCTCTCTCCTTTCCCCCTGTGTCTGCTGTCAAAAAATTATGAAAAAAAATATCTATACATTGTGTTACCAGAATTGTAAGCAAATGCATATACTCAGAGAAAAGTGTCTAGAGCAGTGATGGGGAGCATTTTTAAACCTAAGTGCCCAGTCCTCTGCAGGAAGCCACATCAATATCAGCCACACCTGTGCTATATGTACGCCATAATTGGTCTATGGGGTCAATGATTTGTGACATCACCTGTGTCTTCATATATGTAAATGAACTACTTTTCAGTGGGAAATATGTATATTTTAGTACTGCATCATGTAAAGTATTCATCTCTTCCTAGACCCTAAAAGTGCATTTAAAGTTTAAAAGACTCAATATTGTTGCTAGAGCAACGGTCCGCCCAACTTCCTGTTACATCACAGCTGGCTGAAATCACGCCAACCATGCATTATATGAAAACCTTCTGTGTACTCAATCTAACTGATGCCACTGAAATTACTTCCAATGTAAATCTACAGAACTCGAATTTTAAAGAAAAGTAAAAAATAAGTACCTTACACATTAAAAACCTGTAAGACGCTCTCTTCCTCAGGCTGCCTGCGAAGAAGGCGGATGTCTCGAATAGGCGTCATGGCTGCCCTTCTATCGCTTACCAAACCTAGGATCATCAAGAAATTAACAAAGAAGTCCATCCGCCACCAGTCAGACCATCAAGATTTATCGTAACTGACGTAAACCCAGACAACAGAACCCGCTGAATGTCCAAGGGTCAGATCATGATGCCCAACATTGGTTATTGGCGGTAGCAATAAGAAAACCAGGCACATGCAAATTCAGGAAGTTCCTGGTGCGCAAAGTGGGGTTGCCACCTTTTCTACAAAAAAATACCGGCCATGCTACTGCCTCCATAGACGTATCATTGGCCTTAAGCCAATTTTTTTACCGGCCTGACGGTAAAATACCGGCAAGGTGGCAACCCTAGCGCAAAGTCAAGGGACTCGAGTGTCTGATGATGCGCAACAAGTCCTTCTGTGCGGAGATCACACACAATGTTTACTCGAAGAACCGTAAAGCTATTGAGGAATCAGCACAGCTGGAAATCAAAGTCACAAATCCCAACACCAGACTGCGCTGCAAGGAGAATGAATAAACATCCGGTGTACTGATATTTGTGTTTACTAAAAGAAAAAACATCAACTATACAAAATAAAGAAAAAAAGTCAAGCTGCCCTTTCAAATGAGAAGCATTGTACTGGACATAGGGACATATGTGAAAACAAGGAATCTTAGTGTTTCTCTTCGTTAAAGCAATTTATAAATAAATAGCTTACAACAGAAACAACATAAAGCACATATATTTATAGACTTTGCAAAATATGTTCATAAAATGGATTTTTACGATGTGCCTCTAAAATATGTCCTCGGATGTCATTTTAAGATTCTGGTCACCATACTATTCTGGGAAGCCAGATAAATTGGAGTTCTTGTGGCCTTCAGTGTATCCAATCATGAACAATAAGGACGTTGAAAATCAACACAAAGTGTCTTCATTCTGAAACTGCAATATACTGTTAGAATACATAGCTCCTCAATACAAAACCTTTTTTTAACCCATAACACATTTTTTTTTCATGCCTGGACCAAACTGAACCTGTTGCACTTTTTAGCATTGTGTAACTGCACACTCACTACCTAGGTCATCACCTGCTCTTTAATCATATTGTATTACACTTAGATGTTTTATAGAGAATTCTTTAATGAAAGAATACAAATAATGTAACCTTATTGAGCCCTCTTCACTCTATAGAGCTCTAAGATGGAGCAGACATATTGTTTAGAATCTTGGTTTAGACAAGCCATTGCTTCCTTCATGTGACACAAGGTATTTGAAGATCTTACCCCAAATTCTAAACATCATGCGTCAGACATGGGGGGCAAACGGGAGTCTAAGGAGGTGCTCACAACTCCCATCAAGATGAGGCAGCCCCCCCCCCCCCGTGTCTGACTTCCACTTACTAGCGTAGCATGTCCCCGATAGGGGTTTTACCAACTATACAGTGATTGCTACGCTAATAAGTGACAATAATAAGTAATACGCTTCTACTTTGCCTGTCAAGGCAGGTGATCCGAAGGGGGCAATGGGTGGTGTGTATCCCTCGCGCATGTGCTGTTCTGGCAAAGTTACAGCTGAATGACAGCTGTAACTTTGTGCGCATGCTCGGTGATGCACGATGAGTGAATTCTACTGCGCCTGTGCAGTAGAATTCACTCGAGTTTTTTGTCAGAACTGCACAGACTGCCAGCTCCACCTCAGTGGTCACCACGCTTTAGTTATGTGAAATCCCTGACAAGCGAAGATGGTCTGTGCC